>PVJA010004847.1:18083-83046 GCA_004027025.1 Myocastor coypus | reverse complement strand
TTTTTTTTGTTTTTTTTTTTTTTTTTTTTTTTTTTTTGCCTTTTTGAGACAGGGTCTCACTATGCAGTTCTGGCTGGCCTTGAGCTCAGTTTTGTAGCCCAGGCTGGTCTCGAAGTCGCACTGATCCTCCTGCCTCAGCCTCCTGAGTGCTGGGATTACAGGTGTGCGCCACCACGCCCTGCTGCCCTTTGTTAAACCTTAAACCTGAGAAAGATATAGATCCTACCTGAGTCACATGGTTCCTTTCCATTCCCATGTCTTATCTATGAAAACTCGGTATAATCATTTTATAATGGGAACTATGTCCTTCCTTATAATAGGAATGCTTGTCCATGAGGAATCATGGCTCCTAGGAGCTCATGGTGTTAGCCTGAGTTTGTGTTCCTAGAGCAAAATCATTTTATTGGACTCAAAATAAATTAGTTGCTTATCTCAGAGATATCTACAACATGTTTTGGTCACTACAAGATCAGCTTTTATTTTCCATGGCAGAAATATTTATTCTATTTTTTCAGAACATCAGACAAATTTCATTTCAAATATTTAGGCTTTAAAAGGATGACAGAGCTTCTGGGCATTTGTTATTACTAATAAATATTCATGATTTGTATCCTGGAATATCTTAACAAACTGTAAACTTAGATTTATGCTAGTGAAGAATTTACCAATTATATATTGCAGTAAATTTTTCTTACATTTTATGATGATGAAAACTTTTTCTAATATTTTTTTCTCTTGAGAGAAGTAATATTGATTGAATATTAATGAAAATATTAAGTTTTAATTTCTCTATTTTGTAGAATTACTTTAATAAGTCATAAGTTGTTATAATCAATGAATATATAAAAAGTATTTGATAATAAAACATAATTATTTAATGATGATTAACACTTGACTGAATAAATTATGGCTATGTCTACACAGGTTTGATTTTTCTAGAGAAATATAACTATATACGTTTTGTGTAGTGATGTATTTTCTCATTTTCCTAGTAGGAGACATTGGAATCAGACAATGACACACAGGGTTTGGAAGTTTACATCATGTTTTCTCATTAAAAGTTTGAAAATGAAAAATATCTGTAATTTACAAAAGGAGATATAGGTGTTATGCTTGAGTGTGTGTGTGGTGTGTTTGTGTTTGTGTCTTACTATGCCTTCGGTAAATTTTTTCAAGCTACTTGCATTTATTCTTGCTGTAAACTTATTAACTTTATATCTTGAAATGTATATGAAAATGTATCATGCTTTAATGTCCCACATATGTCTTCAATTATTGCAGTTTTATCTTGATGATTTTGAGCTTGAAGATGTTTCTTGTGGAGAACCGCCTGAACAGCTCTCCTTGAAAGAAAAGTGACTGTCTCCATTTTGACTGAGCCTGACCCTATTACCTTGTATTGAAATATAGAGAGCTGGCTAGGACTTCTCATTATCCTCTCAATTGGCCTAAAGCAGTGTGTATTGGTCTAGCCAAGGTGCTGGTGATAATTTTTGAAGATTACACGTGTGTTTCCCTGACAACAGGACGAAGAGCCAATGCTCTATAGTGTCAGCTGGAATCGAGCCTCAAGATAGAGGCTGTGACTTCCTGAAGCTTGAAAGATTGCACATCAGAACTGAAGCACCACATCCCCAAATTCTCATTATCCTTTGAATTGGCCTTATTGGTCTAGCTGAAGTGTTGGTGGTAATTTTTGAAGATGGCACACGTGTTTCCCTGACAACAGGATGAAGACCCAATGCTCCACGGTGTCAGCTGGGATGGAGCCTCAAGATAGAGGCTATGACTTCCTGTGGCTTGAAAGATTACACATCAGAGCTGAAGTACCAGACCCCCAAAATATTAGATACTATCTCAATAGCATAATGCAAATTACTTCCTGAGCATATCTCTGAATATGGCACAGGTGAATGCAGGCCTCCTACCTAGCCCAGCTCATAGTGCTCACCTTCTTCCCACAATCCCCTTCAATGCCTACCACCTTCCCACAACTCCCTTCAATGCTCACCTTCTTCCCACAATTCCCTTCAATGCCTGCCACCTTCCCACAATTCACCTTCATAAATCACTCCCCCTTTTTTTCAATGAATAAAACTCGAGAGCAGCCCTGGGTCGCTCTCTTGGTTCCGGAAAGCCATCTTCATGGCTGGACTTAGGGTCCCTTCGCTCCCCCAAAATTATATATATATATATATATATATATATATATATATATATATATATTCATATATATTCATATATATTCATATATATTCATATATATTCATGTATGTTCATATATATTCATATATGTTCATATATATATATGTCTTAATGTCTTTGTTATCGCCATAGGTTGCACTGGGAGTGGTAGATTGGAATTAACTTGGTGGAATTCCAATAACATGGTTTTAGGATTGTAAATTTAGACTTCTTAGGCTGAGACAAGAATCAAGAAGGGACTCCGACAGTCTCTGTCCTCTGCTGCACTGAAGACCCTTTCTGTCAATACTCTCCTCCCTGTATGATCATCATGACATCCTCTGAGCTGAACCCCATGTTAGCATGCCTAGTTGCTAATTGCATATTCTCATAATAAATGTTGAATGGAAAGGTAATTAATCATCTGGAATTTCTTTTTTCTACTGAAACTAGAACACAACTTTCCTGTAAAATACAGCTTAGGTCTTTAGAAAACATCTCCGTTGTTAGGAAGTAAAAGCCACAGTTTTTTCCTATTGAAGAATAATGACCTAAATGGTTTAGAGTTATAATGTACTGGTTGTCAGATCTAACTATTTTTGTTTGTTGTTTATTTCTGTTGTTCTTCTGCTCTTCCATTTGTTTTATCCCACTTCGCAATGAACCGGAAGCCCAGCAGGGCCTTTCTTGTTTGTCTCTCTAGAGTGTTAGGACAGAATCACTACTCATTCACTGTGCTTCTTCTCTTTTGAAGGTCAGGGTGGCGACTCTGTGCATTTGCTGCTTGTCCTGTTTAGTGATGGTGGTCAAGTGGATGCGAGACAACACCTGGCTGCTTACTTTGGGGATTTCCACATTATTTTCCAACCACACAGAGACGTTTTGCTTGCTGAGTCAGAGTTGAGAGAGTAAACAACTCTAACAGACTTCAAAGGCTGCAACATGAAAAAGATTAAGGCCATATACAACTAAGCTCAGTTTAAGCAGAAAACTTCTAGCAAAGCAATTGACAGTGTGGTAGATAGCTAAGCAGCCTGGCAAGTGCAGGGTTATGAGTTCAATTGCCAATAACTACCAACACCGGACCTTTCTTAAAAAAAAAAAAAAAAAAAACTTGACAAAATATATTTAAGTCCATTGAAATTTCCCAATTGTTATCATGTCAGAAAATTGTGCATGGTTAAAATTACAGCACAGTCTGGGACATAGTTCAGAGATCTAAGTCCCTGCCTGGCATGTTATGCATAAGTACCTAGATTCTACCCCTGGCGCTGCACGCTGTGCCAGCCAATGAAACTGGCCATGATGGCACATGCTGTATTCCTAGCACTGGAGAGACTGAGACAGGAGGATCAGTATGAGTCCTACCCGCATAGAAGACCCTGTGCCAAATAAATAAATAAAAGATTTTAAAAATAAAAATAAAATAATTTTAAAAATTGTAATGCATACTTCTCCAAAATGATAACAATTGTAATAAAAATGAATAAGATTAATAGCATCCAGGGCTTGTTTTCAAAAACAAATGAAAATCATTTGGTTTTAATTCATATGTCATATGTTCCATGTGTCTGGACATCTGTAATACAATGGAATTATTTCCTTTTTAAATTTTTTATGGAAATTATATTTTTGTTCTAATTATCAGCTGCATCTGAGACCAACTGTATGTCACAAATGGTGACACCAAGTCCATATATATGGACAGTAACCTTATATATGTTGAGAACATACGTGGAAGAGGTTATAATTACTTTGTTATAAAAAAGTTGATATTTCTTCTGTTATGGAAATCTTTTAACAATTTGATGATCACTTTTTGGTTTAATACTTAGTTAAAAATTTTTCATTTTTCATCTACTCTTATGGAAGAAAGAATATTTTCATATTGTCCTAGTGGGGAACGTGGTTGGATATAGTAAATGGAAACCCTTTGCAACTCAAATAGTATCACTTTCTATTTATATTTGCTTGGAATACAATGGTTCCAATTCCCTAAATTATTACTAGTAAGATATTAATAGTGCTATATTAATAGTACTGTATCGGAGAAAAATAGTACTGTATCTTTTTAAATTTGAATAGAATTAATAAACTAAAAAGTCCAAAACCTATCAAAATATATAAAATTTCCAAAAAAGATTATAGGAAATTAACAATAGTTGTTATATTACATATTATTATCTTCAAAATAGTTGTTTAAATTATCAGATACAGGTATACAAAATTATCCAAGCAATTAAACATTAACTTTTCCTTTGAATAAAGCAATAGAAATTAGTAGTGCAAATATCTTCTCTGGGCCAGGGAGATAGCTCAGTAGTCTCAAGCACCTGCTTAGGCAAGCTTACACAATGGCAGAAACCACAGTTCAATCCCTGCACCATGTGCTATGCCAGCTGCACCCCCAGGACAGGTTGAGCCAGCCATAACATTAACAAACAAACAAACAAACAAACAAACAAAGTTTATCACCTTTTCACCATCCTGGTTGTTCTTTCCTTTTACAAAAAGATAAATACAAGAATGTAACCAAGTTTCAAAAGTAGGTTATTAGGACAGTTGCAGTGTGTGTTACATTGTGTATTGCTGTCTTCATAGTAGTTACTAAGCATAGAAAACAGGACTATATCTTCTTATCAAACTATAAAACACAAAATAATAAATGCCATGATAATTCTTTATTTCAGTAACCTTCACATCATTTCTTATCATCTTCCCAAATACTGCTCCTAAAACACTTGCAATTGTGTGTAAGAGGCAAGAAAAGGTCAATGGTCATGCATAAAATACGATTTGTGATGGGTGAAGTGTCTGAAGTTCCACTTTCATAGATTCTGAGTGTCATAAATGATATCAGACTTAATCAGATCTACATCTACACAAAATAGAACAGATGACAGGAAAATTAAAAATGGCAGTTATATATCATCTGGTTTCTCTTATCAATTAACCAAAAATATAAATAACAGAAAGAGAATAATTAAAGATAGAGGATAGGATAGCAAACTTTTTGGAGAAGTTACAGGCTTCTGGAGATGGCGCAGTCAGGAGGACAGCGAGGAAAATGAAGCAGGAAAATACAGATGCGGTATGGGCCTAGGTGCCTATGCCAAGATGAGTGTCATTATCATGTGTCACACACCTAGATTAATATAAAATAAAAAGAAAACAAATGAGAAATTGACTTGTAAAATTAAAGAGTGCTCATCAATATTAAGTTTCTTCTTCCTTTTAAATATTTTTCAATCCAAGAGCCAGCGGAATAGCTCAGTGAACTAAGCACTTGCTTAGGGAAGTGCAGGGCCCAGGGTTCAGTTCCTGGCCCCACCCGCTGAGATAGCCCCGCTCTTAAGCGTGCTGAGCTAGCGATGGAGTCCAGGAGTGGGGCGTGGCCGGGAGTGTCTGTAATCCCAGCACTTGGGAGGTAGAAGCAGGAGGATCGCTATGAGTCAGTAGTGAGACCCTATACAAAAGAGAGAGAGAGAGAGAGAGAGAGAGAGAGAGAGAGAGAGAGAGAGAGAAATTATTTGTGAGAATGCAAATTAGTACAGATATTTTGACATCACTTTTACAGTTTACTGCAAAACTAACCATACTCATACCATATGGTGCAGCAATCTCACTTCTTCGTATCTACTGAAATAAATTGAAAATTTACATCCACAATGACTCTGTCTCTTTGTATTCATGACAGCTATACACATACATGTCAGAGCATTGAAGTATAGATGAGTGGGTCACCAGTGGTAGATTAAGAGGGTAGAAAAATACCCTGTACTAAATAAGGACCTTAAATGCATATTGCAAAATAAACAATGTCAAGCAGAAAAGGCTTCATATGAAATGATTGTCACAAATGGTGTCTTAGAAAAGTTAGAAGAAGAAAAGTACAGGGACAGAAAATGTCAGTGGTAACCAGAATTTAAGCAGTAGGCTGGAATCAATAAGCAGAGTGAAGATAAGTTTTAGGGCAATCCAAATGTAGTGTTTGGTGTTACAGTTGTGGGCACATGTTACTATATATTTCTTCAAACTTATATACTTTGAAATACTAAGAGCAAATTGCAATTCAAAGTACTTTGTGTAATGATGTGTGAATGTCAGTTCATTGATTATAACAAATAAGCTACTGAATATTGATTGTATGGAAGGCTCTGGGGAGGGAAATGGGAAATGAAAGAGAATTCTTTATATTTGCTATGAAGTTATGCTCTAAAATTATTATAAAAAGGGAGTCATGGTTTGTTTGTCCCTCTCAAAAATTTACATGTTTAAAATTTAACCCCAAGTATGATGGCACTGGGAAATAGGAACTCTGGGAGATGTTAATTTCTGTGATACAGTTCTTATGTACGGGATTAACGCCCTCATACAATATGCCAGTGGTGAGCTCTCTCAGCCTCTTCTTTCCTTTGGGCTCTCAAATATGACAACAAAAAGGAACAAACGCTTGAACATAAACTTCATGGGTATATCTCAAGTGGATGATGTTAATTTAGACAAACTTCTTAAACATGTACATGCTAGGACTCCGTGATGTGTTTGATTACAGAAATTATTGCAATAAAATATATATTGCTAATAATCACTCTCAAGTTTTCTTTCTCACTTTGAATGCACCTATCATTCTTGCCACTTCATGAAGCAGTTGTGCAAGTAATTTTTCATAAGAGTCTCAAAGAAATGTGACCAAAAACATACAGATCATTTCAGATACATATCCTTCAATAGAAAGGCAGCTTATAAGAGCATCATAATGTACCCTTATGCTCCTTATTCACCAGATCTGGATGTATGTGACTTTTACCTCTTCCACAAATACAAGATAAACATGAAAAGTGATAGATTTGACTGTATTCAGAACACCATAGCCAGTATGGCAGAACTCATGTTCCGGTAAGAACATCCGGGAAATGACATGGATAATGAGATAACTGTGTTCAAACCAAGAGCACCTGAGGGGATTAAAGCAATGTGACACTGAATATTTTTATTGAAACATTCACGATATTTAATTATATCTTATGAATATTATTCTGCAGTAGATAAAACTATTGGGAGAAAAATAGATCATTGGTTAACCAAAGTTAAATTCGAGGAATAGGATTAACTACAAAGGAAAAAACAAATGGCAGATGTTTCGGTAAAATAATAGATCTTTATCTTAATTGCAGTTGTGGTTGTTAGATTCCATGTCATTGTCAAAATTATGGGGCCAGCAAGATGGCTCAGTGGTCTAATGTACCTGTTTAAGAAAGCTTGGACAACTATAGGGATCGTGGTTCCATCTCCAGCACCAAATGTCCGCCACATCCCTAGGGCAGGCTGATCTGGCAATAATAATAATAATAATAATAATAATAATAATAATATTAGTAATAATAATAAATTTAAAAATTCACACACACATACATGCATATATAATAGTAAATTGTGTAATATATAATTTACATATAGAATGTAAGAAAATGTGAATTTTTGTGTACAGATTTTGTCTTTTTTAGAAAATACCCACTAATAATTTTTCCACTTTGTATTTGAACTGTGACCTATATTTTAAACACTAGTCCAAAAGAAAAATTGATTTGTCAGACACAAAATTTATAGGTCTTTATGTTGTAAACTTCCTCTACAATATTGTACTGCATTCACATATATAAAGTAAATTTTAAAGGCAAGCACTGTTTTGTCTACACTTGTCTATATGTTTCTCAATTTTTTTCATTTTAATTTTTATTACTTTTTTTCACAAATCATCAACATTTATTTCCTGAAGCCTGAGTCACTTATTTTGGTAGAAAGGGAAAAGGGTCACTCTGTTAGTTTTGGGCCCAAATTCTTTCCCTACAAAGGGGTCTAGAATTAACAAACTTATGCATATTATAAATTTCTTTGCTCTATTAGAAAATTTCTAGTGTAAAGGTGTGGAATTCAATCCATACCTTTAGTAAATGGATATAGATGCACAATCAGGTTGTGATGATATTTGCATGTATCTCACTCTATGTGTATTTCTTTAACAAAATGTACAAGATTGCATAATTTATAAGCAACGGAAGATTATTTCTCACAATTCTGGAGGCTAGGCTGGGAAATCCAAGACTACCACAGCAAGATCTGCATCTGGCAAAATTCTGCGCAGTCCTTAAAGACACTCACAACACAGAAAAGAGAAGGAGAAAAAAGCCAAGTACTGTGGGAAGTCTAGGTTTTATAAAAAATATTAATCTCCTTTATAAAGACCCTACTTAAATGACATCATCACCCTTCCTAGTGCAATCACATGGTTGTTTCAGCATGTAAATTTTGGGTAAATATTCAGGTCAATGCTGTGGGGTACATAAGTTGTTTCAAATTCAGTATACAGTTATCAGAGAGCCACTAAAGAATAGTTGATAAAACAGTCCTATTTGATCGATCCGTCATGGTCCATTCCAGTAAAGGAGGTAAACATTAAATGAGCCTATGGGAGGAGAAGAAGTACTAAATTGAAAGACGTTGTGATATTTCAGTTAAAAAATGAAACCTGGACTGTTAGCTTGACAGATTTTCATAAAATTACTTAATGTATGTTAGTATTTTATATATAATTATGACACATACCACTTAAATTTAAAAAGTAATGTCAAAGAGAAATCTATAGGAATATCTATCACGCAAGTGTCCTAGATTATAGTAAATCATTTATTCATAGGAGTTTATTTCCTTGGTTCTTGTAATTTAGTTAAATTTTGCTTAAATGTAAGTGCTAAGCTATTTATATGTATATGTTCATCTATATTATATCTATATGTACGTTTGAATCAGTATGCATATGGTTGAAATGTTTAACAATTTAGTGAGTATGTATTACTCAAAAATTTCTCTAAATTTTTTCTTCCTAAATGTTCTTCAGAAATTGTGTGACAATTTAATATATATGTATTCGCTGTTTTTCCTCCATTTTTCTGTTACCCTGTCTCTTTCATTCTTCATTCAAGCAAGCCCATAATGATTTTATTTGGCATGTGAACATAAATCAACACTCTTATACAGCCGTAGGAAAATAGCTTTTCCACAAATAATAAGGTTGAAAAGTAACACTTACTTTTAAAATTTAGAGGTTTTGTTTTGTATCATATGCACCATCACCTTTTATAGACCAAGAAAAATTTAACTTTCAACATAAATACACCAACATTTTCCCTGTGAACATGAAGCTACCATTGAATGTGAATTTTCAAATATCTTTAATGCATAAATAACATAAGCTGTCCTACTGAGAAAATCTTGGATTCCAGAAGAAAACCCATGCCGTGATTTTTATTAAACCCCCTTCTAAAACTCTACGCACAATGAGACCTTTTTTCTATCACATGCATTAAAGCGCTAAGACATTTTCATCCTTAGCAGTACTTATCACTGTTGTTCTTGGTTATCCTCACAGGGGGCTAGAAAATGCAGATAGGATTTTCTGAGTAAATCCTAGTAATATCTAGTCATAGCAAATCCTAAATCATCACTAGTAAACAAGCTTCAGACTAATACCTGAACACGAGCACACACTGAATGAAATATTTCCGTCTGCCAATGCTTGATGTACTAACTTCAAAGCATTTTCTTGTTAAACCATGGATAAAAGTTGTAACAAGGAACCAAAGGAGGTCAAACATGGAAAGTAGATTTTAGATGAAAATTTTGCTCTCCCTTTGGTGGCTGACTATCATAAAACTTGTATTTTAATATACAGAAAATAATTTAAGTAGTGTTTCAGCAGTTCAAATAAGAATATGCTTTTGTAAAAGTTTTCCAAAAAGCCGACTATTACAATAAATAAATATTGCAAGATAATGATTGAAAATATAGGGTTTTTTTTTGGGGGGGGGGTGGACTGGAGATTCAACTCAGGACCTTGTGCTTGCCAGGAAAATGCTTATTCTACTGAGTTACCTCCCTGGCAAAAATATAGTTTAAAGCATAATTTTTTAATAGAAACAATTCAAGAAACTCAACTGTTACTTTTATGAGATGTACTGAATATGATAATGATCCTGTTAGCTAAAATGTATAGGCTTTTTGGTATATTTTCCAATAGGTGAATATAATTGACAGTTGCCGATATTTGATTCCATCTTATTTAAAAAAGTGAGAATATCTTGCCATGTTTATCCCGGATTTTATCTTTATTTAAAGTGCATAAACATTATTAGTATTAAACTTAAACACTTTTCTGGGAATACTTTTAGATAAATACACCATAGGCAAGTTAATTTTGAGCTAGAATATCAGCAAAGCAGAGGGAAGTGTAAATCATTTACCCTTCCTTAGTGAGATTCTTTCAAGGAATTTTTGATCCTTGATCAATTATTACTTTAAATTATCTTAGAAACAGTATTCACTTTCTTCTATACCTTAATGTCATTTTTATTTTCATTTATTTAATGAGGAGTTCTCCAATTAAACTCAAAAATGAAAGATATAGATTTAGAACTTTCCTTATTTGCAGCATATATTTATTATTTTTCTGAAGAAATAAACTTAAAAACTCCACAAAAAATAGTCTTTTTAGAGCCTGCGAAACAGCTCAAATGGCTAAGCTCCTGCTTAGGCAAGCGCAGGGACCAAGGTTTGTCCCCTAGCAACACATGCTGCCCCAGCTCCTGTCCTGGGCACACTGAGCCAGTGACTGAGTCCTGGTGCAATGGCGCATGCCTGCAGTCTCAGAGCTGGGGAGGCTGATAAAAGCAACATCACTATGCAATCAAGCTGTGAGGTGAGACGTTGATGAACAAAAATAAAATATTACTATTAATTGTTTTGCGTGCTGGGGATCAAACTCAAGACCTTCTATTTGCCAGACAGGTGCTTATATTGCTGAGCTAACTTCTGACCCTAAAATTGTCTTTATATTGTTCCTACTGATGACTTACTGAAAGAATTTCCTGTGGGACCAGTTAAATATTTAGAGACATTCATCATAATTTCTAGAGACTCCTGTTACAGAAAAGAAAAGGTGGTGTTATCTGAAAGTATTTAAAATATATGTGTTCATTTTCCTTGTGGTTACTAGAGTACTACTGTAAGAAAATACATTCCAACAATATGACAAATTTAGGGAAGAACTGCCTCTTGCATAAGCACAAACAAAAATAAATATGGCAAGGGTATGAAATCTAAAAGTTGTGTTGTTGGGAGCAGAATCCAATCATGACTTTTTGTATTCTATAAGCTTATTTTATAATTTCAACTGTGCCTATTTATGGAGTACTAGGCAACAGTTTGGGGTATTTATATGATATGTAATGATTAAGACAAAGTAGTATTTGATCTCGAGCATTTTTAAAATTTTTGATTAATACATAGAAAATGTGTATATCTATGTGGTATACTTGAAACTAACCTTGACAGACATTTAAATGAAGAGATTAATTTACCCTCAGATGGTTTTCAAAGGCTGAAACAATGATGCAATGGCCATTTTCACTTTTTAAGATAATATGAAAGCATTTAAATCACAATACAGTTTTAATTTCTGGAAAGGACCCCAGAAGGCATTTCAGTTTGACTAAATAGTTTAGGAAAATGACAAATCACATACTCTTTCACTGAAGTTTAGGAGATTCTAATTTATTGACTTAAGATAAGACAGAGAAAAAATTGCATGGAAAAATAAGTAGGAACTAGCAAAACAAAAGTTTATGTAGCAAAGTATAGTCATAGCCGTTCCAACAACAAGTAATGAAAATTAATAAGTGAGGGCCAGCCAAATAGCTCAGTGGATAAAATTACCTGCTTAGGCAGATGCCATGGGCAGGGTTCGAGCCCCAGTGTGCTTTGCTGGCTCTGCCCGCTGGGGTGCCCTGAGAAGGAGTCTGAGACTGGGTGTGGTGGCACGCGCCTGTAATCCAGTGCTGGGGAGACCCAACACAGGTGGATCACTGCAAGTCAGACCTGTGTAGTAAGACACTGTAGACCCCATCCTAAAATACAAAAGAAAAGAAAAAAGAAAGAGAAAAAAAGAAGTAAAGAAAATTAATAAGTAATAGGCTAAATTTTGAAGAGACATAAAATTTTAAAAGAATCTATGTTCGCTATAAGGGTAAGATGACTCTTGTTCAGTATAATAATCAGTTTGGCCTGCCAGAAGAAATTAGCATGTACTAAATTCCATATAAAAATGGAAATTGTACTATGCACTATTACTTATAAAATCCTTAATCTTATTCAAGAGCAATGTGTGATCATCAAGCAATTATTCCCGAAATTTTGAGCTTTTAAATAGGGTTAGAATTTCAATGTAGAAACATTAGAGGGACACAAATAAATAGTACCTAAAACTCGGAACGTTTGAAACAGGAATCACGCTTGAAAACTACTACTATTTTAAGGACTAGAGGACAAAGAAACTTTCAACTCAGAAAAGTTCAAAGAATAAAAAAAAAAAAAAAATGATGTCTTTCCCCAAGTTTAGAAATGACAGATACAGGTTACATTGCATGGCAAAAGTCTCACCACTTGACAAGGGTCAGTCTCTTTGTCTTTAGGGATTTTTGAAATTTATGTACGTTATTTACCCCTTTGTTTTCAGTTGTCTACACTGGAAAACATGTGTTTGTTGTGTATAGGTTTGGCATATTGCAAACAACTATTGCCAAGCATAGATTTCCTAAGGAAGCAGCATGAAATATGAGATTAGAAAGAGGACAATCATCAAAAACTAAGCCTCTGTGATGCTTTTCTCTTTTCCTCAGTGAATGAGCTCTTTTTTAAAAGTCTTTCTTTAGGTGCAAGTATAACCTTAGTGTACCTGACTTAGAGAATACACACCACATAGGATGATTAGGTTGGCAGATCATAGCAGCAGTTAAACCTGACCATCTTGGCCACAGAGATGCCTCAGCCTCTAAAAGTCTTCTTGCCGAGCAATCTAGGGGACCACATACTGCGCCAGCCACCAAGACCCAGCATGGTGGCACACGCCTATAATTGCCATGCTGGGAAGGCTGAGACAGGAGGATCCTTATGAATCTGAGATGAGTAGCAAGACCCTGTGCCAAATAAATCAATATATCAATAAAAAATAAATAAATAACTGATTCTGAAAAGTTCATGAAGAAACTGATCATCTTCCACAATAACAAATTTCTTTTCTACACTTGATATGCCAGTAAATAAACGGCACTTTAGTATTTAATTTTTTTTAAATTTTAAAATACAATGATTTATCTCTCTCTCTCTCTCTCTCTCTCTCTCTCTCTCTCTCTCTCTCTCTCTCTGACAGTTTAGCTACATGTTTATTCACTTAGTGTGTTAAACGTATACTGAGGGACTCAGTACATCCTATAAACAAACATCAGCACGGTCAGCATGGTATTTGGCTTTTTAAAAGCAACGGCATAGGCATTGTATTGTTTACACAGCAATTACAAGGATCTTGATGCGGTGGTACGTATAGTCTAAAGGAAACAGGAGGAGAATTTACACCATGTAAACTCAGAAGTCAGAGTCCCTGCGTGGACGCGCATGCAGGACGACGGGCCCTGTTGTGGCACTTTTGCTGCTCCCTTGCAACAGCAATGGTCCTGAGCACAGCCCGCTTTGGTGGCAGTGGGACTCCGTGCCCTGTGGGATAAGTCTTGGGCCTGGGCACACTGTGAGACAGTCAGCAGTATGAGAGCCCATCCCTAATGCCCCAAGCATGCGTGAGTGGAAAACACATTCCACTCCCCTGAGGCCACAGGCACAGGGAGCTGGGGGCTCCGCACTCCCTTTCACCATGGCCTCAGGAGGCTTCAGCCCAGAGCAATTCCAGCAAAAGAAACGCCACAGCTCCCAGCTGCTTTGAGGAAAGGACACAAGTGGCAGGACTCAGGGTTGCTGCTCCCGTTGCAGGGCATCTCCAGCAGAACTCCTGGGGACCTGCTAGCTGCTCCCTCCCGGGCTCTGCCTGCAGCCTGGTGGGCCAGGAGCTCTCCTGGGAGGGGAGGGGAAGGAAGGGAAGCCCTTTTGGAAGGGACCCTATCTCCAGTGTCTCAAGTTAAGCTGCTGCCCCAACTGCAAGTTCTTACTACGGTAAAAGCATTAGAATAACTGAAGGTCTGCTTTACTGGCAATTTAGGCCGAAAAGTTATTTAGTTTTAAATTTCTAAACTTTGAAAACAAGGTAGCTGAGGTTAAATGCTAGAGCTTTCCAAAGTGAAGTGTGCTCCCGGGAAATCAGTTTTTCTACACGAAATACAAAAGCAACTTCCTGATCCCCTGACTGTGTGATCTGAGCCTTCTCCGTCACCATGGCGGCAGTTCACCAGCAGGAAGAAAGCCTAGTTAGCCTTGGTCTGCAGGCACCGCCTGATGCTCTGGGTGAGCTCGCTTATGTTGATGTGGTCGGGACCAGGAACTTAGTTTTGTCCAAGCCAGGCAGCTGCTTCTCGCCCTTGTATCGCTCTGTGATCCCCGGGATCTTGGTGGGCCTCTACTCTCGGATGTGCCGGACTTCTACTCTTTGTTGGCAGGTGCGGTGCTGCTCGAAGGTCTTTTCTAATGGCAATGTGCTCGGGTCCACGGGCGGTGGGGCTCTGGATCCCGTGTCCTGCGAGGGCGACTGCCCTGGTCAAAGGTTTATCTTTTACATTTTCTTCAAATGTGCTGTTATAGTCTCTCTCTCTCTCTCTCTCTCTCTCTCTCTCTCTCTCTCTATATATATATATATATATATATATATATATACATATATATATATATATATATATATAATTTTTTCTAGAAATATTGAAACATTTTCCAATTGCCCTTACAATTATATTCCCATCAAGACATTAGAAATTAGTCCAAATATCCTTCCTTAACAAATAGGGAATTTCTGGCATTCACTCATTACTTCATTCTGAATGAGTTTTACTGTCTTTTTTGGAAACACTGTCCTGAAAACTCACAAAAAGATTTCTGATTGTTTAGATTAGAAATGTAGAATCTTGCTTTTATTCTATTCTAATACTGATTTAACCATTCAAGCATGATCCTTGACTCAATTTATTACATGTTAATTTATTCATCATTAGATATCTGCTGTGAGCCAGGCACTGCTGAGCCTTTCAGAATAAAGCAATAGTATATATATATATATATATATATATATATATATATATATATATATTTGTCTTCTTATGTCTCTGAAGGTGATGGTTAGGTCCAAATACATGAAGTGACGAACATTTGATGTTGGGGAAAGGTTTTATTTATTAATTTGTTTGTTTGTTTGTTTGTTTATTTATTGTGAGACCAGGGTTCAAACTCACAACCTTGAACTTAGGGGAAAGTTTTTTAAAAGACAGAGTGTGAGATCCTTTCTCAAAGTCTGTGGCTGAGCAGCGTGAGGTGAGAGAATACTCAGAGATGCAGTCAGTGTTAGCGGTGTAAGGAGTTGGAAGGAGTTTAGTTTTACCTCAACTGAAATTTTTTAATTGCTGATTAAATATTTTATCTGCTTTTAATTTTTAAGCTCGTATTAGTGTTGCAGTAAACTTTGGGTTTTAATCTACAAAGATTTTCTCCTATGATAGGTATTTTGCATAATTCTGGTGTCACTCATAAATTTTTTTAACTCTTTATTGATTATACTTAGGGAAGTATTTTACCTCATCTTCCTTCCATGTCATAAATATCATATATTTTTACTAAGTCATTTTGCTGTGTTGGTTCTGAGAAGAACAGAGTTTAAAAGTTAGTAGTGCAACTAAAATCCATCAAGCTGAGACGCATAAAGAAGTCTTGCTGAAAGGATTTAAATTCTGCTGCAGGAAGTCAAACCTTCTTAAATCATAACAAATCACACTGAACCCAGGAATTTTTCATATTTTGTTTTTCAGATTCCTATTCTGAACATTTTTACTGGCTCTTCTAGAAAACAGTCAACTCTATTTTCTTTCTGACTTAATAATAAAATGTTCCCAGTTGGACAGACTTTGGATAAATTCCATACGCTTACATTAGCTCTCTTGTGCATAAAATAATCCTTTCTGTGTCACCTAATTATTTTTCTTTTAAGGAAACTTATATTGCCCAAGTCTAATGAATAAGCTAAAAATTTGAAATAGGCATAAGGCATATATAAATTAACTAATTAAACAGTTTTGAAGTGTGTGTGTGTGTGTGTGTGTGTGTGTGTGTGTGTGTGTGTGTATGCTTCTTTGTTTGTTTGTTTTTTCTATATTTAGGGCAGGGTCTCGGTATTTAGATTGAACTCTCATAGTAATTCGCCTGTTTATAGCCTCCCAAGAGCTGGAATTATAGGGATGTGCCACCTCGCCAGTCTCAACTGAAGTGTCAGCGTGCTCTGGGGGCAGGGCTGGTATGGTGGGTCCAGGAATCAAATCCCCACCCCTGTACCCATTTGCAGGCACTTCAATCTGCAGAACTATTTGGCTGGCCTAACAGTTATTTCTAATAACCCTCCCCACATTTCAGATGTTCCTCATAGTAAAACAATAAGGAAAAGTCTATAACTACCCAGACAGACACTAATTCCTAACAACTTCACTAACCCATGTGTGATTAGATAAATGAATTCTTCATTTCCAAATATTAGTCAAGTACACAAATGAGTGACCACAAAAGCTGCTCTTTCAAAGGTCTGACAGATAAGAAAAAACAATAGAATATTTCTTTATTCCTATTCTTGTGTCTAAGAACAGGCAATAGCTGGGGGTATTGCCCACTGGTACACCACTTGGATAGTGTAGGTGTGCGGCTCTAGATACAGTCCCTGATCTAGCAGGAAAAATTAATATGAAAATTAAAAAAGAGGAAAAATGGTAAGAATGTGTCTCTGGTAGCCAGTAGATACTGTGCATGTACCAAGCATGTGCTTTCCTTTCTGAACTCAGGCATTTTCTGAAGACTCTGCAGGCATTTTATTTATTTATTTATTTATTTATTTGTTTGTTTGTTTGTTTGTTTGTTCGTTTATTGTGGTGGAGAAAGGTATAGGAGATACAGATCAGCCTGATCTTACAAAACTGAGTTACCTTTCTTATTGTTCCAGTGGCACAGAATTCTAGGATAGTTCTTAACATCTATATGAAAAAAAGGACCAGCCCTAAAGTACCCTTCATAGTTTATACAACTATTTTTTTTAATATTGAAATTCATATAGAAAACACATGAACAGCTTACCATCTTTCCTGAAGAAATTTGTATAATTATACAAGTAGTAAAGTTAAGCATTTCCCAGCACACATTAATAATTGCATAATGATTATTGATTTCTTCCATAGTTGTTTCCTAAATATTTTGCAATATATTTACATGTAGCTGTCAGAAACAGAGACAACCCCACCCCCAACAGTCATAAATGTGTTCTAAAAAATATCCTGAAATAATCGTACTGGAAAGAACATGTCAGCGCTCATTTTCATTGCATTAACCATAATGTGACTCTCAGGTAACACTGGCAGCTACAGTTCCATGCATCTTACACTGGTTTTTGTCATCATACTTAAAGAGTACATTATTGATAAGGATATTAATATTTGTGCAATAAAATATTAATATGAATTAATATACCTCAATCTCACAAGATATTCATATTTATAGAGGCAATTTATTAATCATAGTTGTTTCCACGTTTAAAAACAAGGGACAGGTATTATTTTGATACTGGCCATCTTTACAATTTGCCATTGGTGCCTATTTTAACCACTGTTCTTAGCTACAGAATTTCCCAATGGAAAGGAAGACTGAGCCTATTGGTGTAAGAAGCTTTCTTCTTCTAAGGTCAAGTGTTAATGATTATGTGTGTGCACATGTATATAACATTTTACTTATTGATATTATTGATATTTAACAATAGTTAACATATGAATTCGAATATACTATTAGATATGGTCTCATTTATATTGTTTTCTGTTATAATCACATATTGCAGTAGTATTTATATCTTTCATTAATCAAATGTTAAAAATAATGACCAGTTTAAATTACTATGAATTTCTCTTCATTCTTCTTTATTGCATTAAAGTCTCCTCACATGATGGCTTTAAAATTTAAAAAAAAAATACTTAAATGTTGTGTACTTTTGTTTCCATTTTTCTATGCACTAGTTACAGAATGACCAAATATATGATTTTATTTATTTTTTTCTCACAGTTTCATTATGAGTCAGCTGCTCTTATCACACCAGGGATGCACCAAATTCAGGTCAGAAAATAAGTAACTTCATAGTTACTTAGTGGCAGGATTTCATAGTTCACCTACTTTTCCCCACCCTCAATTTTCTTTTTATATATTACGTGATTCTGTCTCTCTCATGACAGCGTTTGTACAAGTCCATGTATATGTATGAACACAGTCATAATTTCTGAGAGAAGCCAAAGCAGAAAGGCTGTAATTCCATAGCTGATTTAGACTGTCAAACAAAGAAAGCGCCCACACACTATGTGCTTCTCACTGACACAGACAGCGGTTGCCTATCTTATAAACTAATAGGGGCTTCCCAGAGAAATTCAATGATAATCTTTATTTCACAAGTTAGTGCTTCCTATCTATGAATTATTTTTTCAGTTAAAAATATTATCTTCCATCCTCTCCTACATTAACTACTTAAAAATGGAGTGAATAAGAACAAGGCTGCTTCTTCTGACGAGTCAGTCTGCAGCACAAGAGCACCACACGGTGCACAACGTTGTTTAGTGAGCATTCGGTAACAGTCTAACCTGGTCGCTGACCACCTCAGGCTGAGACTCGCTCTTCTCTCTAGTGGCAGTGCGCACTTGACCCACTTCCTGGAGGCTCAGGGATGGAAAGGCCTGTCACTGTCCCAGCTCTAACTTTGTTGCTTACCTCAAATTGCTTTTCCTACGTGGACATTTGATGAAATCCATGCCCTCTGCTGGATAGTTGCATGCTCTACAAACTTCCTTTCTTCTCTCTATTCTGATCATACCATTTGTAGGATTATTGGGTATTCTTCTTTAATTTATTAATTCATTAAAAGTTTTTCGCCATTTTGACTTTAGATTTCTGGAATGGGGGAGATCCATATATATTAACATCTGAATTTTCTGCTCCCTACCATATTGTGTTGAAAGTAAGGTATAGTTAATAGAGTTTGTTTGTTTTTAATTTTATTTATCTGTCTATATGCTTACATACTGTAATCACTGATTAATATGTGTTCACACCATATAATGCTTACATTCATTGTTGTGAATTAGTAGACATAAATAGCACGTATCAAGCCTAGTTTCCCTTCCCCCACACAATTTTTAATTTTTCCAGCATCAGATTCATTAATTTACCTTATAAGATCATAAAGCATAATTGTCATATATAAGATGGAAAATCATTCCATAAAACACACAAAATATGAAAAAATATTAAATCAACCTACAATTTTAGATATACTATAAGTGCTAGATTATAATATTTTATTTCTGTTTTCCTATTATTTTCCATTTATTTCTCTGCTTCTATGTATATGAGTATACATATATCAAAAATATATATGGAGACACATATATATGAAAATGAATAAACATGAAATATATATATATATGTTTACATAAAAATACAGTATTGAAACATTAAGTTTTATCATAATGTGGATTAAGTAGAAATACTTATTAAAGAAAAAACATTTTTATAGATTTCCACGGTGTTCTTTTTCAGGGAATAATTTCCTTCAATGAGTGACCTTAGTTTTTTTTTTTTTTTCTATGTATTTGGTACAGAGTCTCACTATGCAGCTCAGACTCAGTGATCTTCCTGTTTTCATCCTCAAGAGCACTGGGATGACAGGTGTGTGCCGCCACAACTGGTCTCAGTGGTCATCACAGCATGCCTGGGCACAGGGCTGGTGCATTTGGTGCTGGAGATAGAACCTGGTCCCTGAGCTTGTCTAAACAGGTATTCAGTCAGCTGGGTTATGTCACTGCCCTTTCTAGATATTTTTTAAACATTTACAATGTTGTTTAGTTTAAATTTCATCCAATTTCAAACCTCAGCAATAACACAGTCCATTAATATGTATATACTATTTGTAATAACCATGATTTTTAAAATGTGGCTGTTACACAGTCCTTCATCTACCATTCTATTAAAAGTATTTAAGTCACAAGAACTACTATGTTGTTGTAAATATATTATTATTCATTAGTAGATTTATTCTATTGAACTTGTATGGGAATTCTCTAAGATAAATTTGTCAAAGGTCTGCATTATATTATTCACTCCTGGATTCATCTCTGGTGTTCTAATACCAAAGGTATAAATTATAAGAAGCAGAAAATCAAAAATATAATTTTAGTTCTATGATTATATGAAAAAATATCTAATTTAAATTTAATATGAACTCAGTCATGAGAATATGATATTACTAATATCTTTTTCCCATATAATGATGTCAGAAGCCCTTCAAATTTTAATATAAATACCTGATAGTCTATTAAATTTCAGATTTTTAAGCAGCATAATGAAAGGAAACTTCCCAAACAATTTCATGATTGTGAGATGGAACTTTAGAACATTCACTGGGAAAGGTGTTTTTACCTAAACTTGTCAGTTGTATTTGATTACTTGATTAAAGGAACGCATAATGGAGTCAGTGACCATATTCTTTATTAAAGTAATGCTGTTTGTCATTATGATTAGTATATTCTTAATTTTGCTTTTTCATTTTTACATTTGGGGTGACTTAAACGATGCTTACTTAAATGTTATAATATTCTACTTCTGAGATGTTTAGAAGGAATAATGAGGAAAAATGAGCAGGTAGTTTAGCAATTTTTGTTTCCTATGGCTTCCATAAATTACAAAGTACATTTCTTGTAAAAAAAAAAAAAAAAGGACATTCATGAAAGACATATTTGAGGTAGGAGAATTCTTTGATTAGTTTAAGAAATAAAACCTTAATTATTGTAATGCTCAATATTGAGTTTATATTTTGTAACAATAAGTAAAAGAAGTGTTTGGACCAAATGATTTAGAAATCACAAGCTCTACTCAAGCTGTCTTTCACTGAGGGTATTAGGAACCCTGGTAATTTGTTTTAGCAACCAAAAGTCAGCCACAGCCTGCAGCATAGCTTGGATCAAGCTCAGAACTGAATGGATGCCAGATTATTTTTCACAGCTGCTTTAAGAAGACCAAATCATTCTGTGATTATGCTTTCCACATTATCTGCTATGCTCACACGTGGCCACCTCCTTCTCATGTTAATTACTTCAACCTTCGCTGCCAGCATGGCCTTTTTGCCATGGTGGTTTTACCTAAACATGAATGTTTCTAGCATTGGTATAAGGACTGAGCTAAACGAAATGCAATGCCCCACTTTTTTTTTGTCTTTTTGAGACAGGGTCTCACTATGCAGTTGAGGCTGGCCTTGAGCTCACTTTTATAGCCCAGGCTGGTCTCGAACTTGCACCGATCCTCCTGCCTCAGCCTCCGGAGTGCTGGGATTACAGGTGTGTGCCAACACGCCCGGCTGCAATGCCTCACTTTGAATGAGTAAAACACTTATCAATTTTTGAAACACTTAATAATGTTCTCCATAGTAGCCACATTATTTCATAGGCCCATAATTTGTCACGGTCACAATCTTCTGTCTTTTGATAAGGGCCACTAAGCGGTCATGAGTTGGTATGGAACTAAGATTTCACTTTCATTTTCTTAGTGATTAGTGACACTGATCATTTGTATAAATATTTTTTTGATATTCTGTTGACAACAAAATGTTTGTCAACTTGATCATCTCAACAGATCAGTGAAGCCCCCCTTCTGGTTAGGCCTAGGTGGGTTGGGCAACCTGACCTTGAAAGCTATCCACATTCCTTAGGTTTGCCCTCATGCTCTTGTTCTTCTTCCATTCTGCCCATGGCTGCAGATTTCATCTTATGTGCCTTCCAGTATAATGCTTCTGCCTTGGAGGCTGCCTACTGTGGATAAGACTCTATTAAATCATCAACTACCGTGAATTTTTTCTCTCACTAATGATGGTCAGGTATTTACCCCAGCAACAGAAAGTTGACTAATACACTTTTAAGTACTTGCCTAAAGAATAGTTTGTTCCAGTATCTTTTGTCCATTTTACAGTCAAGAATTATTTATTTATTATTTATGTATTTGTTTGTTTGTTTTCTTGCTTGCTTGTTTACTTGTTTTGACTGCTGATTTTCAGGGATTCTCCTTCTGGAAAAGTTTATTGAAAAGTTATTTTCAATCATTTCAACAATCTGTTGATTGCTTTCTGTGTTACAGAATATTCTTCAGTTTAATGTACTCCTACATTTTTACTTTGACTTTTATTGTCAATACAAATGCATAGAAGCAAATTTGTCCTGTTTCTGCTAATGTCCCAAGGATTTCAGGTCTTCTAAAATCTATTTTGAAGCCGGGCGTGGTGGCGCACGCCTGTAATCCCAGCACTTGGGAGGCTGAGGCAGGACGATCGGTGTGAGTTCGAGACCAGCCTGGGCTATAAAAGTGAGCTCAAAGCCAGCCTGAACTGCATAGTGAGACCCTGTCTCAAAAAGAAAAAAAAAAAAAAAAAAAGGAAAATAAAATCTATTTTGAGTTACTTTGTAACTATCATGTAAAACAAAAGGATCAATGAAAACTTTATGTAGCTCTCTACTTTTCCAAAATCACTTGTTGAGGAAACTATGTTGTCGAATTACAATGTAGAAGATCGTATTTCAGATCCCTTTGTTCTATTCCTTTGATCTATGGGTTCATAGTAACGCAAAGAGCATATTTTTAAATACTATAGATTTGTGATATGTTTGAGATCAGAAAGTGTAATGGCTTTCCTTTGCTCATTGTCAAATTTTTTTCATAATCTTGTGAGTTTATTTAAAGACTCATTTTTTTAATTTCTTAAAATTTTTAGAATTTCTTTTTAATTATGGCCATCCCTGCCACTGCCTAAGCTTCCCTAGGTAGGCACTTTAGAATGCTGAGCCATCTTGCTGGTCCCAAAATTTTTTAGGATTTTAATGAAGGTAATTAAATATAACTTAAGTGTTATAGTTACCACACCTACCTTATAATTTTTGGGGAACCATTTCTTTCCAAGTTAAAAAAATTAGGTCAGTGTTTTAATTCATATGTAATTTATAAGGCTAAGTGTTAGTTTTCGATAGTATTTAATTTACCTTAAAGACCTATACAAATTATTTTAATTTTTTTCAAGCACCATATATCCATTGTTCTTACTTTAATGTGGCCAAAGCTAATCACATGGCCAAAATTACTGTATATGAGGCAGGAAGAATTCGTGTTTCATGAAAACCATTATGATGATGGAGCCAGCCTGTCAATGTCAATCTTCCAGAAGTTGGTCACTCAACTGAGCACGATGAAGGACAGTAAGTGACCATTCAACGAGATGTTGCTGAACTTCACTGCTCCCTAGGGGACATTTTAGTAAAACAATATGCAGTGACCATTTTCATCTCAGGATTCATGTCAGAAAACACTGCCGAAAAAGTTCACATTATTTTTTTCCCTCTCTTCCTGTCATTCCTCCTATTATTCTCTCTTGATTCTTCTCTGTTTTTTCAAGAGATATTTATCAAGCACCTAAGGGACTCACTTAGAAAAAAATATGCAAACATAAATAATCGTTAGTATAAGTAGAAAGAAAATCACCTGGCAGTAGATACATAGTTGTAAGAAAAATAAATTTTAAAAATCTATACAGAATATTTTAAGAAAATATTTTATTAGACATATTGCTGTTATTAAGTTGATAAACATGACATTAAATTAAAATATTTTATCAATAAAATGTAAAGAATATTATAAGCACGAGAACTACCCTTGTATAGATTACTCAGTGTTACATGATCTGAACCATTTGTATTTCTGCAGCTATCTGAGTTCTGAGAAGTCAGGCAATGTTTAATCATCAACATTTCCACCACAGACATATATCAATCTAACATGAGAACAATTCTAGCAACGCACTTTACAAAAAGTGACTTTGAGTATGTGTGTCTATCAAGTTTCATACATACAGGAAAAAAGCGGAAGAGCGGCATTTCCCTGGTACTACGGATGCATCACAACTAGGCGTGTTCTGCCTTGAAGGGATCCTGCGTTTTGTGAGCTATTTGAGCTTGCTAATTGGTCAAAAATAAATCTCCTCTGTGTGTGAGTTTTCTTAAGCTGTGAAAGATCCTTTACACTGTGACGATCAGATGGCATTTTAAAATGCCAACCTTAGAGAATGTTGTTAGTTCGGCATGTTTAGACTTTCAGAGACTGAAAATAAGGTTAGAAAAAAGAAAAAGACCTTCTAATACTTGAGGACATTAAAAATTTAGTGACAGGGCCGAAGAGTACAGAGTGTGACACCCAAATATGCATTTCTAATTCTAGATTCGAATTGGCATACTTCAAAGGACACTTAGAATTTTTTTTGTATCAAGTATGCATAAGCACCCAGTCTTTAGTTGGTAGGATGTGTGAGAACTGAGGTGTTAATCTAGTGAAAAATGTAAAATACTAAGAGGAAGCTGAAAGTATTTAATCATAATTTGCATTGTTTGCATTCAAATTTCTTTCCCATTGAAAATATTTACCTTGTATTCTGAGTCTGATATATAATTATTGTTATTTTCCTGAAAAATAAATTTTAATTATTAACTTAAATTATTATATTTATGAGTATAAAATTCCTCATATGTCTACAACTAATCAGATAACATTGCTTTTCTTTCTTCAGTCTGTTTCTTCCCTAAACTATAATAGAAGCAACTGCAGAAGGAAAACATATTTTACCTTCATTTAATTTTTTCTTAATAGGTGACACTAAGCTCCCTCACCTCATCTCTCTCTGGAGAATGATTTTCAACCACTTGTGACATGATATTAATTTGCAAATTTCCTCTGAATATTTGTCCTGGAATAGATGTTAGCTCATAAAGTGAATCAGAGATAGGCCAAGTTGAAAATTTCCAAGCAAATTGTTTACTATTTTTTCTCGCAAAATTTTTGAAAACCATCAACTACATCAAGGTAATGAAAAGGATGAAGATAATGCTCTATGCTGTGGAGTTTTGAAGGTACATCCATGGGGAAAATTATTACCATCCTACAGAAGTCTTTCTAAACCACTAATCAGTGATCACAGGCAAGACATGATGGTAATTTCTGACCCCACACTCAAAGAGACAATTGTCCAGGACATCACTCAAAATTAAAACTGCAAGTTCTGGCATTATGAGCTCACCTAAGAATAGTGTTGGTGTCTGCCAATCTTCTTTCTGTACCTACATTTCTCTGGCAGCATAGTGGACACAAAATAGACAAGATATCAAACAGGCCTCCTGGGATTGAGGGTAGTTGCTGTGGACTTGATAAAGAACTGCAACTTCTTCTTTTTCCTCCTCCTCCTCTTTCTCCTTCTCCTCCTCCTCCTCCTTCTTTCTTTCTTTCTTTTTTTTTTTTTTCTTCTCAGGGTCTACACGGTCTAAAGAGTCTCACTACTTGATCAGATTCATCGTAATCCACCTGTTCACAGCCTCCCAAGTTCTGGGATTACAGGTGCATGTCACCATCCCTAGTCTCAATCGCCATCTCAGTGCTCCCTGGGAGCAGGGTCACCAGGGCATGTTGGGGATCAAACCCCTGGCCCTTGAGCCTGCTTGCAGCCTCTTTAATTAGCTGAGCTATTTGGCCCACCCTATTTGTGCACTTCTTAAAAGAAACCTTGCTGCACAGTACTTGCTAAGTTAAAGTGGGAGAATCATAAAGCAGAATCTGTGACATAGAAGTATAGAACAAAAGTCACTGAGAGCAGAGAAGCCAGATAAAAAGCTCAGTCAAGCTCGTGGAGATCCATGACGATGCCTCTCAAGGGAGCTGAGCTGAAATAGAAACTTATTCATTTGGTTTTACTTTCCCATTCCTCACTACTAATTTAAAGTCCTTCTGGAAAGATATAAAACTTGAAGGAAATACAAAAAATTACTGTATTTTCCTCATCCAATCAACATAGAAGCCTTAAGGTTTCTGAAGTGATTTTATTGAGAAATTTTACACTTCATCGAAAGCTGAAGTGTAATAAACATATTGGGCAAAGTTTTCTTGGCAGCTTAATTTTGAAAATCACATTGGCTCTTAGTGTAATCTATCATGAAAGACTGATGAAAAGGCCATAATCCTGATAAAACTGAAGCAACACTTCAGAAAATGGAAGTAGATAAACCTTCAAAGAATTCTTGAGTCAACTTACATAGCCCATGTTTTAAAATAGACTACTATTTAGCTTACATAGTTTTTCACTTAAAAATATTTTTTTAGCAGAATTGAGAGAAACACAACATGCTCTGAAAGCTAGTTTTGATAAGTAAATAATTGTCTGGATAAATTAGCTATTTACCCAGGTAAGTAAACTTCTGCTTTTATAAGAAAAAAATGTCTCCAAATGAGAAACTTATTCACCCAGAGAATTAATTCAGAGGATTTCTGAAGTTAATGCAATTAAATTAATTTTTTTTGTAATAATGACTGCTAGACAAAAATAGACTAGGACGAACAAGAGTGCTGTACTAAACTAAGTAATTTCTCTCCTTAACTCTCTGTGTATAATGAGTGTGACCATCTGAGGTATTCAGGTTTGTTGCTGAAAAGACAGGTGGGTTGTAGTATTCTCTTCCTTTTGGAATGTCCTTTTCAAGTTATTTTTGTTATATGATCATTTCTTGCATCACTCAAGAGTATACAGAATGCAAAAGAGCATGTAGAAGCCTAAAAATCACAGAACTTAATGTTCTGGCATAGATTAATATTTAGAAAATAGTATAACCAGATTTTTTCATCACTTCTAAAGTGAAAATGAACAAGGAGAAAATTAACCAACCATAATTTTGAAAGACTAGAAAATTTCACATTGACCCATTCATTCAGTTATGTAATATTTCTGATTTCATCTTATTTTTTGATAATTTTAAGAATTTAAGGTCTAAAGTTGACTATGGCAATGTAAGCAAAATAATTTCACCTCATGTGAAATACATTGAAGAGTACAATTGAAAATATAATTTTATATAGGCCTTCTGCACTGTACAATGAATTTCCTATTAAGTGTCATGAAATTTCTGATCAAGGGAATTTGTGGCCCTAACATATGAATATCTACTTTGTCATTCTGTAAAACATAGCATATAGGAATTTTTCAACTTGCACACAAAGAAGCATCTTGAATAGTGTTGACTGACAATAATTTTGAAACTGCTAGAGAAACTCCTACCGATTTCAAGGAAATCCTATGTGTATACTATCTTCTTTAAATATTAATTTATAATAGGCTCATCAACAATCAAATCTTGTGATGGAATTTTGATTGCTGTAACAATTAATCTAGGACCTGTCTTAGTTCAATTCTGGTCTCTATTTTTGTTTGGTATCTGTCCTTTCCACTAGGGAAATTATATACTATTTCAGGAGATTCCGGGACTAATCTCATGTCTTAGGGGAGCTCTTCAGTATGTGTGTCTGCCAATTAAGGGTTAGATGAAATGTCCTGTATAAAGTGAAAATATGTTTTAAACTGCAAATACAAAAGCCCTCTGGCATCCAAGGAATGTCTGCCCTTTATGTCAATACATGAAAAACTCACAGCACCTAATGTAAGAGCATTGTAAACTGGAATCATATGAAATTTGTGTAGACATTTTCAAAACGAAGAGTTTTCTTGGACTCCTTTCAAAACTTTCCACTCAGATTCTTCCAGGATTACTTCAGTGATGTGTCAATCATGCTCTGGAGTTACTTTTACAGCCTCATCATTTGCCCAATCACGATCCACTGATTTCAGTATCCATTTGTCCAATGTCCTGATGGATAGCATCATGATCCTCAGTGTCATAGCACTGGGGTTACAAGTGTGCATCACCATATCTGGGAACAAAATTCATGCATTTTTTTAAATTTCATCAGATGCAAAATAATTTAATTATATCTTTCATATATTTTTTTCTCTTAATCCTATTTTAATTGTTGAACTTAAAGTGATTCTCACGTAAAATAGCTTTATTTAAATATTTCAAAGAGTGTGTGAACATTGACCCAACATGTCATACACTATTACCACATAAAATTTCTTTTATTTCTTAATTAATATAAATCAAAAACAGAAAGATTAGGCAAAGTAAACCAGATGTTATTTTGAAGGAAGACCACAAAGTTAGTGTATAGTTTTGTATATTAAACTGAAAACATAAAATTATACCCAGGAAGCATTTTTTGTGTTTTTTCTTCTAATCACAATACAACAGTAGATGAAAAAATCTTAAAATAGCAATGAAACAGTTTCAAAACAAGTTAATAGGATGGTTACAATAATTAATACCATGCATATTGTTATCTTCATAGTAGTTATTCAGAGCACAAGATTCAGAGCTCATATCTTGTGTAAACAATATTAGTACAAAACTTTTATTCTTAATGAATTAGACAAAGTAGCTATAAATCTATCCTAACTCATATATATATATATATATATATATATATATATATATATATATATATAAAATGGCCCAGTCAGCCTGACCTTGGTGTGGGGCTGGCATGGCATGTGGTGCTGGGGATCGAACTGTAGTCCTTGCAGTTGCTAATCTTTCCTAAGCAGGTGCTTTAGACTACTGAGCCATCTCACTGGCCCTACAGTTTTTCTTTTTAAGTTGCTAATACTAGAAGAAGATATCAAATCATGTCTTATAAGTAGATTCTAAGTCAAAGAATCAGCATGAGTCATAACACAAAAGTATAATTAAACAATATTCAGAAAATTAATCAAACATTAATTGACTAAAATTTAATTAAACATTTCAAAGCAATATTCCAAAATTCAAATCAAATCCTGAGTCCAACTTAGAGGCCAGAATGTTGTGTGTCATATGTAAGAATCTGTAATCTATTCAGAGTACTGGCATAGTATTTCAGTAGGTTAATATGTATAAAGATATCAACTAAGAAATTGTTTTCATGGTAATAAAGAATTACTAAGAATAAAACATAATGTAAATACTGCAACGTCAAATATATGACCAGAAATTCTAATAGTTTGATTATAGGATTTCACACAAAATTCTAGTATGTCATGGACACAAACAGTGTCCAGAACACTTACAAGTGGTCAGCTGTCACTCATGAGCCTGAGCTACTATTTCATCCATATCCACCGTGTTCAACTAGACATAACCATGATCCATATGATACAGGGGAAGTTCATTTGTAGAATATGCTTGTGGACATATTTTGCTGCTATAAAGAAAAGAATAGTTGAAAGACTGCTTTTGCTTTTGTATACAACTTTTTCTCATGTGTTTGTTTTCCCTATTTTGTGGATTCTTTTCATTCTTCTTCATAGAGTTATAGTCATTTTGATCCCACTCTAGGATAAATTTTATTAAACAGTGCAGTGTTGGCTTTGTAATCACGAAATTCTTTAGTTGTTCTTTGTCATGGAAGTATTTCACTTCTCCACTGAACCTGAAAGAGAGCTTTGCAGGTTATATCAGTCTGATCTGGAATTCATTTTCTTGCAAGACTTGAAATACTTTGCTCCATGCTCTTCTTGACTTGATGGTTTGTAAAGAGAAATCTGTCGTTATTCTGATGGGTTTTCCTTTAAATGTGATCTGTTTCTTCTCTCTAGCAGATTTTATTTACTACTGTTCCTATGCTGAATTTCTGAGGTCTTGATTATTATATGACTGGGTGTGTTTTAATTGGGTTAATGTTATTATTTATTTATTTTATTTTATTTATTTTATTTTGAGGTGTGGGACCGTAGATTGAACTCAGGCTCTTGTACT
Organism: Myocastor coypus; assembly: GCA_004027025.1. Lineage (NCBI taxonomy): Eukaryota > Metazoa > Chordata > Mammalia > Rodentia > Myocastoridae > Myocastor > Myocastor coypus. Next base: position 53,062 of record PVJA010004847.1, on the reverse strand, counting down.
TTGCTGAGCAAGCACTTACTGTACTGATCTACCGCCCCAGCCCCACTCTACCATTACTTCTGCCATATTCTTTTTATATCATTTGTATTGACTCCTTTCTTAATGATGCCTGGTAGTATTACGCTGCTCATCTTTACATTATTTGACAGATGTTGAATTATTTTTTCCTACATCCTAGATGTTTTTAAGAGATGTTTTCTTACCTCTTTGCTCGCTGCAATGGTGTCTTCAAGGTCTGAAAGTCATTTTCACGTTCACTGAACAGTTTTACCAGGTTGTGATTGAGATTTTAAGTTCCTGTATAGCATTTTAATGTGATTCACGCATTCTACTACTTTCTTATTGCTCATTCAAAGATTCCATCTTTTTTCTGCTCTCTATTTTTTAATCAGTGTCTTCTTTAGAAGCACTTAGTACTTCTTTTATTATAGGTGTTATTTCCTTTTTTACTTCAGAACTAATTTCTGATCTCATTCCCTCTATACCTGTCTGAAATTGTTTCTTTACTTTGGATAATGTTATTTCAGAGATTTTAGGTGGGCGATTTTCAGTTTCCTCTATGCCATTGTCTCCTGTATTTATTCTGGATTTCCTGGTGGCTCGAGAGCATACTTTGCTTCTTTTCTTTGTCATTTTGTATAGCTGTTCCTTCTGACCTTTGGTGTAGAGCTTTGGTAGAGTTCTTAGCTTAGCACCAGGTCTGGATCTACCAAGTTCAAACTCGACCAGGTGGGTGTGGCTTGGGTCTGGCTGCTGTTCTCCACTTCTTCCTGCAGCCCTTGGAGTTGAACCTGCTGTGTCACTCTTGCAAGATGTCCTGCTACTGGATCAGCTGGGTGGGTCTTGTCTCTAGCCTCTCTGCAGGTACTCCTGTGGCAGTTTCCTACACTGGTCCTATCTGATGGATGAAGTTCCACTCATATGTCAGTCTTTGTTGCTGGGTCTAATGAGTTTCTGCCTGTCCTAGGGCAGTCTCATTCACATCCTCAGCCTGGTCGCTGGGTCAGAGTAGTTTCTGGAAGCTCACAGGTGATCTACCTCACACACCAGATGTGGTTGTTGGGTTGTAGTCAATAAAAATTTAAGATTTCATTGATGCAGTTAAAATTCAGTTCTTGGATATGTCCTTTGTCAGTTTTGAGTTTATCTGTGCTAGGAAAAAGTACAGATACATATATTCAGGCATTTTCAGCCACACTTGACATTTTGATTGTAATACACATTATATTTCCGTGTTTTCTTTTTTGTTTTTCTTTTGCAGTAGAGAAAAGTAGAGACCAACAGTTTTTGATGAGAATTGGCATTAGCAAATTGTTATTCCTTACTTGAAGAAGATAGAAAATACACAACATTACTGTTAAACCTACAATAACTTTCTATTTTCAAGATTAAATGTCTTCAAATCAACTTGGTAACCTTCTTCTTTACCAAATTGATAATGTGATTTTTATCTATGCAAATATGAAGCAAATGCTTTCTTTAGAAATAAAATTATACTAGGAAATGTTGTTCTCATAAAGAAACATAAAAAGAAACCTTAATATATCAATGTGTACTGGTAGTTTTTACAAACGCAGTATGAAAAAAATTGTAAAAAATTTAAAATTTGTGGCAATGCAAATGAATCTTCATAAACAAGTTTTTTTTGCAATTCTAAAACTGTTAAAGTTATCACTTTTGACATTTCCTATGATGGTAAAATGATAAAAATTATGCGTCTTCTATGTTGTGTTTTTCTGCAACCCCTGTTTTTAGGTTGAACATTCTAAGTTAAATCCTAGCAAAATTAGATATATCTGAGGTCTGAAATGCTTAGCCTGTGAAATGGTGACAAGGTGTCTCCCTCACAAACTTTAATGCAAGTTTGTTTGTGTTAGTTTTCATTCGATTCTGCAATATAACTTGAAGGTAAGAACACACTTTATAGGAGATCTAAGAAATGGTGTGTAGGAAAACAAATTTAGCATTTCCTTTTCCTCTGATTTTTTTTGAACTATGAAAATTGATAAAGTGTCAGAACCGGGTATCAATATTGCATGACGTTTAGAATGCTGCCTGACTCCTTGTCTCAGAAAGAATGGCTATGATAAAAAATAAACCTATAATAAGTACTGTTGGGGCTGCAGGAATAAATGAATGCTTTTCAATAGTGGGTATGAGACTAGTACAAACACTTTAAAAATCAGTGTGCGGATTCCTTTAAAAACTAGAATTTGAGGTCCCATTCAATTTATCTATTCCTCTTCTTTGTATCTTCCCAGAATTCTGAGCATCATACCACAGCAATACATGTATATCCATGTATATAGTATTGGAGGTGTTTCTAAAATTTAACTATAACACATTGAGCTTCTGAAAACATGTATTTTTCTGGGATGAGATACAATCTCAGTGTTTTTTTTTAACTTGCATCTCAAGAATGACCAATGATACTGAAAATATTTTCATGTATTTACTTAACATTTGTATGTCTTCATTTAAAAGAATATATTTATATCATGTGTCCATTTTTGGATTGGATATTTGAATTTGAGGGTTTTGAATTCTAAAAAAAATTATGTGCTCTAGATATAAGCCCTTCATCTATGAGACAACTAGCTATAAAGTTTTCCCTTTCTGTGAGTTCTCTTTTCAGTCTGTTGGGAGCTTCTTTCAATGTACAAAATCTTCTTAATAAGATGAGATATCATTTGTTGATTCTTTGTAGCGTTTCTCTTAGAGTCTAGGTTTTTGTTCATGAAATCTTTCTATATACCTACGTCTTGAAGATTTCTCTTTATTCTCTCTTCCAGTAAATTTAGTGTTTCTGTTTTAACAGTTATATAGTTTGATTTTAGTTTAGTACGTGGTGCCAAAAGTGGGTGTAGTTTTGGTATTTGGCTCACAGAAATCCAGCTTTTCAAGACAGCTTATTAATGAAACTATCATTCCTACTGGGAACATATTTGGTTCTTTTGTCATAGATAAGGTGAATGAGTGTGTTCAAGATAATGTCTTCATCCTGTATTGATCCCCAGGCCTATTTTCTGTTAATTCAATACTGACTGCCATCACCTTATATTTGTAGTATATTGTGGGGTCTCGAATTGTGAGAGCTCAACTTTGTTGTTCAGAAATTCTTTTGCTAGGCTGCTTCTAGTTTCAAATACATTTTACGAATATAAGTTGGCATAGAGCTTTTGGGAGTAAGGCCATTTTCACTGCGTTGGTTCTTCTTATCTGTGAGCAAGGGATTTCTTTTTATTACCTGTTATTCTCTTCTATCACCTTTTTAAGGACAATACCATTTTAATTGGAAAGATATTTTATATCATTTATTAGACTGATTCATAAATATTTTGATTTTAGATAATACTGAGATTAGTGTCCTTTCTCTAATTTCTATGTGAGTTTGTTGCTTGTGGATAGGAATGCTACTAATTTTTGAATATTATCTTTATATTCTGGTACATTACAGAATTTGGGTATTAACTTCTATATACAGTATTATGCCATCTGCACATAATGATAATTTAGTCTCTCCTTTCTTGATTCTTTTTATTTCTTTCTGTTGTCTAATTTCTCTGCCTATTATTTCTGTATATATATATATATATATATATATATATATATATATATATATTGAAGAGGAGTGATGGTAATGGACATCCTTGTCTTGATTCATGTTTTAGGGTGAAATCATTCCATCTGTGACCATAGTATGTTGAATGTTAGTTTGCCATAGATGGCTTTTATCAGAGGGAAGTAAAGACTGTCTATTCTGATTTTATGTACATTTTTTGTTTTTGTTTTAGTTTTATAATGAATGGTTGTTGGGCTTTGTCAAGTTCTTTTTCTGCATATATTGAGATGATTATGTGTTTTTTGCCTTTTGTTCTGTGAATGTAATATATTATACTCATTGATTTGCATATGTTGAGCCATCCCTGCATCCTTAGGATAAATACTACTGGATCATGGAGTACGATCTTCTTGATGAGTTTGCAGCATTTTGTTTGACAGCATATTATTGAGTGCTTTTCCTTCTATGTTTATTATGGAAATGGGCCTATAGTTTTCTTTTTGGTTGTATAATTCTTTGGTTTTGGAATCAGGTTATATTTGCTTCCCAGGAATGATTTCTGAAGTAGTGTTTCTCGTTCAAATTTCTTTAAAAAGTTTTAACATTTATGATATTAATGCTTTTCCATATACTTTGAAGAATACAAAGTGAAAACACCAGGCTGTTGGTTTCTTTTCATCGGTAAATTTTTTTTATTTTATTGTCTGATAGTGGGTTGTTCAGAATTTTTACATCTTTTTGTTTTTTGTTCTAGCTTTTCTGTGTCTAGGATATGCCTGTTTCTTCTTTATTTTCCACTTTATTTGTTTTTTACATTTTTTGCTTGTTTTAGTTGTTTGTTTATTTATTTATTTATTTATTTATTTATTTATTTATTTATTGTTCTTGGAATCAAACTCAAGAATTTGCCCTTGCCCAAAAGGTTCTTGTACAGCTGAACTATGTCATCAACACATATCTTATTAGTATAAAAATTTTCACAGGAGGTTTGGATGATATCCTGGATTGCTGTAGGATCTCTTGAGAATTCCCCATTTCATTACTGATCACATGAATTTGTGCTTTTTCTTTTATCTTTTTTTGTAATAAGGTTGACTAATGGTACATAAATTTTATTTATCTCATCAAAGAACCAGCTTTTGTATTAGCTTAAGAGGCTCTATTGCATTAATTTTAGCTCTTATCTTTTAATTCCTTCTTCATACTAGATTTTGGGTTGATTTGTTTTTTTTCTAGAAGTTTGAAGTTCAACATTAAATTGTTTATATGAGCTCATTCTATTTTCCTGATGTGTAAGTGTATCAATATAAATTTCCCTCAAAGTACAGTTTTTATAGCGTCTGGTAAATTTTTTTTTTTTTTTGTCTTTTTTTTGAGACAGAGTCTCACTATGCAGTTCAGGCTGGCCTTGAGCTCACTTTTGTAGCCCAGGCTGGTCTTGAACTCGCACCGATCCTTCTGCCTCAGCCTCCCGAGTGCTGGGATTACAGGCGTGAGCCACCACGCCCGGCTGTGTCTGGTAAATTTTGAATTATTGTCAAGCATTATTATTCAATTGTAAATAATGTTAACTATATATTTATGTATTTATGTATGTATGTATGTATGTATGTATGTATGTATTTATCTATTTATTCTATTTTAGGGAAGGATGTACATGGTACCAGGATCTCACTACACAAATTGGACTCATAGTGATTGACCTATTTCCAGCCTCCCAAAAGCTGGGATTACAGGTGTGTTCCACCATGCCTGGTCTTAATTTCATCTTGAATTTCCTGTGTGAAACATGGGTTATTCAGAATGGAGTTGTTTAATTTCCATGTGCTTATATGATTTCCAGTTACATTATGTTATGATCAGATAGTGTGCAGGATGATTTCGATTGTTCTCCATTTACTTAAAAATATTTTGTCAGCTAATATGTGATCTATTTTGGAGAATGTCCCATGCACATCTGTAAAGAATGTGTATTCTGATACATGAGTTGGAACACTCTATAGACATGTAACAAAATTCTAATACTACTTTGTTGATTTTTTTTTCTCTATGGGACTGTAAGAGCAGCATATTAATGTCCCCCACCATAATTTGGCTAGGGTTTATTTAGCTTTTCTTGAGTGTTAATATTTGCTCTATGTATTGGATGAATATGTATTTTGTGCACAGATATTTATTATTTATCTCTTTTTGGAGCTTTCCCTTACCGAGTATGTAGTGATATTTGTCTCTTTTGATCAATTTTGGCTTAAAGTTTGCATTGTCTGCAAAGAGAATAACTACTCATTCTTTTTGGAGAGAGTTCCTATGACATAGAGAATTGATTTTCATAATGTGCATTATTCTTCAAATTTTCATCTATGAATTTATTTTATGTTAAATGCATTTCTTTCCTACATCATATTATTGGATGCTACTTTTTTACCCTTTCTGCCAGTCTCTTTATTTTGCTTGATGCGTTGAGACAATTTATGTTGATGATTACAATTGATATGTATTAGTCTATGTTCTCCATATTATTTTTTTATGTTTTTCTTCTATCATTTCACTCTGCTTAACTGCTTACTTGACCTAGTGGATTTTTTCTATTGGTGTTGATATGTTTGTGGTTTTTGTTATCTCTATAATATGTATTTCACAGCATTCTGAAAGGGCGTTTCTCTGATTGTACATTTTTCCATTGTTCTTTGTCATGAAAATAGTTTATTCATGAAATTTGAAAGATAACTTTGTAAAGTACATCAAACTTGCTTGGAAATGCAAGTTTTTATGGTTTCAAATACCTCAGTGTAAGTTCTTATTGATTTCAGAGTTGTTTAGACAGGTCTGTTGTGATTCTGATGAGCTTTCATTTATAGGTGATAGGTCTTTTTCTCAGCTGTTTTTAATATTTTGTTCTTGTGTTTAATTTCTGAAATCTTGAATATTATATGCCTTGGTGTAGATTTATTTTGGTCATGGCTGTTTGGAGTTCTATATCTTTCATAATTTGTATGTCAAATTATTTACCCTTGTTTGGAAAATTTCCTGCATCTATTTATTTAAGAGGTTTCTAAAGTCTTTTGCACTGGATCTAGTTTTCTCACTGATTCCGAAAAAATATTATGTTTTTTTTGTTGTTGTTTTTGTGGTTGTTGCTTCTTGCTGCATTTGTTGAGTTTATTTTTTGTGGCCCCCTGTTCTTTTTAAGATAGCTTTCTTCTTAGAGCCAGTGAGTTAGCTCAGCTGAGTAAGGGTCTGATTTGGCAAACATAGGAACCAAAGTTCAATCTCCAGTCCTGGCACTCCACACCCCTCCCTGTCCCTAGGGTGTACTGAGCTTGTGACAGAGTCTGGCCATGATGGTGCATGATGATAATGAGACCCTATACTAAATACATAAATAAAAAAGAAAAGAAAAGAGGGCCAGCCAGATAGCTGAAAAGACTAAATTGACTGCTTAGGCAGAGTACAGGGTCTGGATATTGATCTTCCACACCAGCTGTGCTGGCCCTGCCCCCAGAGCAAGCTGGGATTGCAATTGAGACTGGGCATGGTGGCATGTTCCTGTAATACCAACACTTGGGAGGCTGAAAATATGAGAATCACGAGTTTGATCTGAGTAGTGAGACCGTGCACTAAATACATTTCTTTAAAAAAGACATCTTTCTTTCTTTTCCTGGTTGGTATTTATATTCCACTCTTCCATATATGTTAATTAATCTTTCTTGGCCTTCATTTAGTCAGCTACTAATACTTTTAATTGAATTTGGTGTTCCCTGGAATTCTGTTTCATTGTTTCCATTTACTGTTATACATGACATTTATGTTTTCCTGAGCATCTGTATTTGTTGATTTATGTCTGTTTTATGTTTTCTTTCTTTCTTTCTTTCTTCCTTCCTTTCTTTCTTTCTTTCTTTCTTTCTTTCTTTCTTGGCACTTTAGACAATTTGTTTCCTATGGCCTCTTCCATTGTTTTTTTCTTCTTCTCCTTTTGCTATCATTTCAGAAAGTCTTCCTCTATTTGTGTTCTGGACTTGTTTTGGGAGGGTTGGACTTTTTTACTTTCTATTGCTTTCTGTGGTGATTCTTACATATTTCTCATATTACATAGCCTTATCACCAGTGTTCAGGCTTTCTTAAGATATAGCTATTTCTCTGGATGTCTTTTAGATGTAGCTAGTATTTGAGCTTTACGTGTATCCCCAAACCTTAACATTTAGTGTTTATCATCTATTTAATTTAGAGCCCATTAATTTGATTCTGGGCTTTGATAATGGTTATAACCACTTGTAATTACACTGCTGTCCTACAGGAATGATAAACTGGTTATAATATGTATTATAGCCTAGTTAAAGTAGTTAATAATAAAAACAGATGCAGGTAAGCCTTGCTAATAACAAACTTTGGTAACCATTAGCATGATAGTTACATAGCATGATATCTATAACCACAGGTGGAAGTTCTACAGATGTATAAAATAATCCAATTTATACCAGGAGCTTCTATTCAATGGCATTTCCACATAGAGTTATTTTCACATGTTGGTGGGTGGTTAAGATAAGTCACGGTAGAATAGAGAGATGAGTGAAATTAAAACTCGTGGAAGCAAAGTTGGAAGGCCTTGGGTGATCATCCAGGTTTTGGGAATTGTGGGACACAAAAGACAAATACTGAAGGAGACAGTCTTGGGGTTCTGCAATGAATCAGAAAGATAAGTGACAGTTCTCATTCACCTATTAGATTCAAGCAAAATAGTTAATGAAAGAAAGAGGATGAGTAGAAGAAAACTAAAAAGAGAGAAATTAGTTGTAAATCATGAATGAGAGAAAAAAAGGACAAAAAAAAGAAAGGAAATTTTTAAAATGGTGAATAAAAACATTCTCACAGATCAAAACAACAACACCTATAGAAAGAAAACAAAACAGAACAAAACCAAGCAGAAAGTAAGAGAGAAAAGAAAGGAAAAGCAAGTGAGCCAAAACAAATAAACACCATGCATAAACAGACAAAATGAAAACCAAAACAAAGCACATATAGGAAGGAAAAGCAATCAGACAGAGATAAATGAAAGTAGTGAAATTCCTCTAGTTACACAGTTTTGTGCTCAGTCCACATCAGATCTTAGAAATGTATGATATGGCTAAGGTTGCAGATGGATTTGTGCTGAATTGGGGTCTGAAATTTTTCTACAGATTTGAGGAATAGGGTTCGTTTTATGTGGCTGGAGTTCTCCCCAGTCATTTAGATAAGAAAAATAAAAGAGAAATAGAATATATGTAAAGAGAAGGATAGCTCTTCCTGCCTGCTTCTATTCCTCACGTCTTCGTCCACAAGCACAGTACAGATTCTCCCAACATACCACCTACTGACTCATATAATTACTGTTACACGAGACATTTCTGTATCCCTGGACTCACCGGCCCATTATGTGTAGTTTTTCAAAGTTCCTGCAGTGTCACTGGCTTTCCTACAGATCTTTTGTCTTGAGTCCTGCCAGTGGAGCAAAGAAAAGCTTGAACTCAAACTTCTTTCAACAGCTGTGTCGTCCCAGCTCAATCTGAAAGCTTCTCTTACTATTACCAATAATAACTTAGTTTCCTATAAAAAGAAATAATGGTCAACACAGTAATTTTGCAAAATGAACATCAAACATATCTATCCCCTTATAAGACCCACATTTTAAAAATTGCCAAAGCTATCTCTTCCTCACCCCTCAGTTTAGATTTCACCACCAAAAAATATTTATGTCATTCTGGCACATTGCTTTCATGATGTGCCACTTCACATATGTAAATGATCTTCACTGAATTCTACAAACAAAAAAATTACTCCATGAACCAATAATTGTCATGCATTGGACACTATAGTCTGGAGTAGTTATTAAATGGGTGTGGAGGGTGCATTCTAGATGTCTCTTTGCACTAAACATATGCAAGTATGATTATCTTTTTCTTTAAAATTTTTAACTTGTTAAGATAATATAATTATGCCTCTGATTTGCTTTAGTAGATCTCGATCTCTATACATAATTTTTGTTAGTACATACAATGGTGAATATTGCTTCCATTCTTTGGGTGTTCTTTGTACATAAATACAAGTCATCTCAAGCATTGTTTCATCTGATTTGCCTCCCCTTTCCCCTCCCTCTGTATACCTATTGAAACAAATCAGACACAGAAGTTTAAATATTGCATTGTATCTTTTACATACACACCCAAAGTATCAGAAAAGAACAAAATGCAAAATAGATAATAGTAAGGAGGGAGAGATGTGTTTCAATGTATGTTATTCAAAGATGAAAACCAGTAGGATTAAAGTGCACTCATTCAGATCACTTTGACAATAAATGAAACTGAAATGCAATTGGGATTCGGAATTTTAATAATTCAAGTCAGGTTATTCATAGAAAGAAAAGCATCTTACTTGGATTTTTCCATTGTGTATTCACTGTACTAATGTAATTTATTCTCAGAAATATTTGCCAGAGTTGTTGCAAGCTTTCGTTTACTGAGCATACTATAAAGAGACAAGCACAAATACTAAGATGCATGAAATGAGCCAAAAGGTCTTCTATAAATTCTTGAGGATTTCTTTTAATCTCATTAGTTATTCTTCTTGCTGCTATTGTTGTTAGAATTTAATAATTTGATCATTATTAAGTACAGAGCTCAAAAATCTATGCAAATTCCATAAAACTTTGAGTTATTTCTGACTATAAATAGGGCAAAACCTCAGTGAACTGGCAAGATATTTCTATCATAACAACAACTACAGCAAAAAATAAATTATAAAAATCTCAAAGCAGGTTTTCAATTCTTAATTCCCTAATAACTTGACACTTGAGTGCAATTGGACCATATTAAAAAAAAAACAATTGATAGATATGTTACTTATTTTATTATGTAGTTATCTATGTATTTATTTTTTTACTTGTATTTTAGGGAAGGGTCTACAAGGTATTCAGGGTCTCACTACTAGATCAGACTCATAATGATCCACCTGCTCACAAGCACCCAAGAGCTGGGATTACAGGAGTCACCATGCCCAGTCTCACTTGCTGTCTCAATGCCCCCCCCAGGGGCAGGGCCGGCGAGGGAGGCCCCAGAATTGAATCCCCTGTCAGTGCACCTGCTTACAGTCACTTTAATCTGCTCACCTATTTAGCTGGCTCTGATACTTTTTGTTTTAAAAATTACATTTTAACCAGTATCAATTATGAAATACATATTCTAGGTAAAACCAATACAAGAATAATTAGATAGAAAAATAATACTCTTCCTAAAACCGAGTCAAAAATGGAACAAACACACGTACACTAAGAGTTAACTTTTGAACCTAGAGTTCCATAAAACGTTAAATAGACTTTTGCAGAAAATAAAGGTACAGCTTATTCAATTTACTTCTGTCTTGCACTTTGATTTGCATTAACTTCTCCTTTCCTTCTACCTCCTCATGGATGCTTGTCTTCATGGGTGGCTTATAATCCATCATTATATGCAGTGAAGCATAGGACTCCTTCTACATGCTCAAAATAAAATCTGTGGTTGGGAATGCATAGCTAAATGTTGGCATTTCCTTCATGTGAGTGAAAGCCCGTGTGCCTGCAGCTGCGGTCGCATCCCTTGCAGACCATCAGAACTGTCAAATGTCTTTCAAAAGATGGTCAAATGGGATTTGGCGATTTCAGCAGCACTGTCAGTCTCTGAAAAGTCTGAACTGGTGAAAAATTGGAGGGTATTTTAGTATTATGAAAACCCATTAAATGGAAAATTCATTATTTTTACTATCTCTAAATTCAATATGTCACAAATAAGAAATATGATTTTACATTTTTCATCCTATTCCACTATGTGTGAAAAATGTATTACACTTACCCAGGAAATGAATAACACTTGTACACAGGTGCATAAATATCTGAAAGCTGAATACAGATGTAAAAAGGAAGAAATCTTATTAAGTTATACATAAAGTTATGGACAATGTGGTATGAGGCTATTCTAAGCTAATCTAAAACATCAATTATGATTTCATTAATAGATATGGCAAAAATAGGATATAAAACAAATCACTGAATCATTGAAGTTGGCAGAGGAAACACAGTTTCTAATGTGAACAAAATTAGTTTAAAATAAAAATAAATTATTTTATTATCTGAGTCAAATATCTTAGCAACATTTATTTCAAAAATCATTAGAGAACATAGAAATATACAAGCAGTGGAACATAATTTTAATGGTGGTATAATTTATATTCTATGGTATGAATTTCTTAGGTTTTATAGCTCTGAGGTTCCTCACATTTGTGTAGTTCTATAATCATCAGTTCTTCCAAGATAGAATACCCATCTCCATTTCCTAATCTTCTTTTCTGGTTAAAGCTATTTTCCATTTTTAAAAATTTTTTGTTGTATTAATATTGTAAATCAGACCTGTTAGGTTAGAGTTTTTCCTTTAGAGATTGCTTTGAATTTCACACATATTACCTATGCTTAAATGCACCTATAGATACGTTTTTAATCTAAATGGATTATCTACTTTACTCATTGAATATATTGATGGGATCAGGGCTTAAGCATTTCTTAGTCAACTTTCCTAAAGCTGTATACTACACATGAGATCCATAACCACAAGGATGAAGGGTTTCATTTGGCTCACAAGTCAGAGGAGTCTGTTTATGGCAATCTGGCTCTGACAAGGAATGCTACAGCAGCAGGGTGTGACAGAGCAACAATGTTTAGCTACTAGAAACAAAAAAAAAAAAAGTGGGAACAGTGGCAGAGACGAAGGCGATAGGAACCAAATATACCTACCAAGGTCACACATCTATAGCACACTCAGAGACATCCAGAGATTTTCTGTAAGACTCTCCCAGACTAATTGCCTAAATCCAATGGAATTGGCATTCCCTCCTAACCTCACAGGGTATGAGAGATTATATTTTTTCTTATTTTAAGTACTTTTTAAAATAACATCTTTATTTTCTTAAGTTCATTTTCAGTAGATGCATAAATCATAAACAACATAGTAAGGACCTATCATGCAATATTCTGACACCTTTGTGCACAATAACATATTTAGTCAGATTAAATATATCTTTCTTTTCAAACATTTAGTATTTCAGGGGCCAGCGAGATGGTTCAGCAGTCTAAAGGGCCTGATTAGGGAAACTTAGGTAACCGCAGGGACAGCGGTTCGATCATTCGCGCCACATGCTGCACCAGCCCCACCCACAGGGCAGGCTAAGTCAGCCATAACATACATAAAATAAAGTTAAATAAAATAAAGCTTTGAGCAAGACATGGTAGTGCACGCCTGTAATCCCAGCACTTGGGAGGCTGAGGCAGGAGGATCAGTGTCATTTTGAGACCAGTCTGGACTACAAAAATGAGCTCAAGGCCAGCCTGAACTGCATAAAGAGACCCTGTCTCAAAAAGACAAAAATGAATAATATTTATATATAATATTTTCAGAATTCTCTTGTCTAGTTGTTGGAAATATATGGCATATTAATCATCCATGATCACACTGCTATACATAACACAATTTATTATTCTGCTAACACTGTGAATTAGTATCCCAAATAGTTTAGATTAGAAGGTCCTCCAAAGGCTCAAGTGTTCACAAGCGGAGCATTTTGGAAGATGACTGGATCAATCAGTGGATGGTCCCTTGATAAGTGTACAGTCAGATGTGTTGTTAGCAGCTGGAACTGCATGGAAAGCGATAGGTATTTCGGTGCAAGCTCAGAGTTGAGAGTTGTTGCTCTACTGTCTGCAACTTGGGTACCTTATGGTGAAGGGCCTTCTTCTGCTCTCTGTTTGGCCTGCAACATTTGTGCCTGGGAGCCAATAAATTTTGGACTGAATCCACCTAAAACCTACACCAAAATATACCTTTCCTTCTTTATGTCACAGCTGTCGTGTATTTTTGTCCCAATGATGAGAATAGAAATAACATAGTGGCACTGATCAACCTTGCCTTCTCGGTCTCCATTTTCCCTGGCCTCTGGCAATAAACATTCTGCTCTCAACTTCCGTGAGATACTTTTTTAAGATATGAGTGACATCCTGTTTTTTTGCATTTTTGTGCCTAGTTTTCTTAACATGTGAATTTCCTGTTCCATTCATATTGTCACAAATGACAGAATCCCATTATTTTTATGATCAAATAATATTAAGTTGTGCATATATCCCATCCTTTATTAAAAAGTCTATTTATCAGTTGATGACATGCGCTTATATTGTTCCAAATTCTTTGCTATTAGCAGATTTTTTGGTGAAGTGACTGAAATTATATGACTCAGAAATGCTTGAAAAGACTCATACTAGGAGAAACCCTGAGCTCCAAAAGAAGTGAACTTCTTCTATCTTCTTTTTACAAGAGGATCAGAGAATAGCAACTTAAGAATTTGGCATTTTATATATTTCCAAATATAACAGAATTCAGGGAACAGTGAAACTTAGTTCTGCTTTACTATTTTAGGCCTTTAAATCTAAAAAGACACTCAACTGTAGAATTGGTCTTAAGTTAAATAATCAAATCCCACTTCTTGTACTTGGCAAAATGACACACTTTTTGTGGAAGGCTATAAATTTATTCTTGGCAATAAAAATTCTTGAAAGTAGAAGTATTTATTTATAGCAGGTTAGCTAAACAATGTATAACATTTAATAGCTCTTGTGTCTAGGATATTCATGATTAGCAACAAACATATCTGGATGTTAGCATTTGAATTTTCTCTATATTTATCTCATGATATGGATTGAACTATACTTCCACCCACCAATGAACAAAGATATTTTGAATTCCTTATACTTAATGCCACAGAACTTGACATTATTTGGAAATGTAATGAGCTAAAGTAATACCAGAGTGGAGTGATTCCTTTCCACATATGACATGTGGTTACAAGAAGATAGATGTACACAGGAAAAAGATAATGTCAAAATTCAGATAGAGGGTGGAGATACTCAAGTGCCACCTAAAGCTCCTGGTAGCCAGAAATGTGCTAGAAGTTAGGAAGAAGCAGAGAAGGAACTTGTGTCATGCTCCACAACCACCTTAATATTAAAGAAACTTGAACTCAGACTCCTAGCTTCAGGAACTGGGGAAAAAATAATTCCGTTTATTCCAACACACCTAATCTGAGGTACTTTGTTACAGAATTTTTTAAAAAAATCTAATTAATTCTCACAAAAATATATTAGAACTTATTTTTTCTGAGTTCTGACTAAATGAAAATTGGTTTCCTACAAGAAATAGGGAAAGGCAGACATAGAAGTCTGATCACAGAGTGCTTGATGTCATTTATGTTTGTTTGTTTGTTTGCTGACATTTTTTCTGTTCCAGGAAATATTGGCTATTTCCTGCATCTCATATCTGTATGGGAAATACAAGTGAAGAAGTATAATTAATCAACTGGTGTAATTGTATAAAAGAATATTGTGACTGACAGTTCCTCTCTATGGAGCAAGCGGTACTGGAAGACAGAGGGACTGAAAATTGTATTAGTATTTGTGTGTGCTGCCTAGTGAATATATTTATCAGGACTATTTATATATCACCTCTTGATTCATTTTACTACGTATGCCCCCCACTTCCTGCCATCCTTGGGTCTCTTTCCCATTTCAACAAAGTCTATTTTCTGATTCAATTGATTACTCCTTTAGAACCACAGGTGTATTTGATAATAAATCTGAGTGTAAATGGAATGGCAAGTTGTTTATCATTTTGTGTAAAAGTAAAATTTCCTTCAGTGCATAATATTATAGATATTCTCGCACTCAGGAGGCTGAGGCAGGAGGATCAGTTCCACTTCGAGACCAGCCTGGACTACAAAAGTAAGCTCAAGGCCAGCCTGAACTGCATAAAAAGACTCTGTCTCAAAAAAAAGAAAAAAAAATATATATATAGGTCTGCTCTTGAAGGTTTACCCATAATAATTGAAAGTAATAATCTATAAAGCAATTTTAATACAAAGTTCTAAAAGTATACATTCTTAATGATAAAATACCTAGAAATAACACAAATATACATCAGTATAAATATAGGGAAATTTCTTGCATGTAGAATACATGCACAGCAAAATTATTTTCAATGACTGTAAGTTGCGGTAAATTGCTGACATTGTTAACGTGTACAAAAAATGTTTTGATGAGTGGAAAAAATTATATATATTATATGTATTGATTAAATCTATATGCAAATTTATTTATTTATTTATTTATTTATTTATTTATTTATTTAGCAGAACTGGGCCTTGAACTCAGGATCTTGCACTTGCTAGGCAGGCACTTTTGCCCCTGTGCTATCTCTCCAGCCCCATTGTGAAAACATAAAACACAAACCAAATACCTGATAACAGAAAGAAGTTCTTTTTCTCCTAAAACATTACAGTAGGTAATTATTAACTAAAAACTAAAATGAGAGTATGTGCTATATAAACTTTTTTGTTATTATGTTTATAATTGCATGAACTTGTTAATTAGAAAAAAATTAATTAGTCTGAACTATCCAAAATTAATTACACACAAAAGGATATATATTACTGTATAAAATATGAATCTCAGTAAAGAAAAAGTTAGAATTATAGACAATTTTATGCTTCAACCAGGAAAATTAAATGTCAGTTTTAAATTGTATTATGTCAAGATGCAAAGAAAGTATGAACCTCGATAATAGTGAATATACCTACATACACAAATGATTAAGAAAAGCGTAAGTATATAAACTTGTTTTACTTTGTTAATGAAATTATCTCATCTCATACTTTCCAGGTATTTCTGAATAATTCTCTAAAATTCCATCACCTATTTTCTGAGTTGATCTATTTTCTTCTCTGGTCAGAACATTATTCTTTCTGCTGATAGTAGTTTTTTAAAAACTGCACTGGATGACAGCAACTACCTTCTTAGGACTCCCCCTTTGTGTCTATAGGACCAAAGTGCTGATTTTCTTTTCTCTATCACAACCTATTGCAACTGTAACATTCTTCAGCCCCCTCCCCACAGGGAACAAAGCAAGTTGCTGTGTCTAGCTACTAAGAAGTTAAGAACCACGCAATTAAATATTACAGCATTTGGGATTCCTAGGATCCTCCAGTAGAGAAAATTTCTGTCACCCCCACTTTTTGCTCAGCACCTTAAGTATTAACTTTGTTAATGATGGCGCTATCTAGGAAGACATAAGATAGAATAAATAAAATGGACCATCTAGTATAATGTTAAGGAGACTTAGCAAACATGCCAGGTGATATTCTTAGGGGACTTCATCAAACTGGCAAGCATGCACATCAATTTCACTGTTCACCAAAGCTCTGAATTCAGAATAGCTAAAAAAGAGGGCATGTATTCTTCATAGTGATAACAGATCAGAAAAAGAAAAAACAGCCTCAGTTAATCATGCCACATTTCCAAACTATATACAGGTAATCTCTTAGATATGTGAGTTCCATATCAGTGGATTCAAAGCACACCCAGCAGTTTTTCCTGTACAGCACATACTTGTTTTCATAATACCTCAAAAGTATAATATTACTACCTATTTGGATAGCATGCACATTGTTTCAGATATTATAAGTAACCTGGAAAGGATTTACAGTACACAGGAGGATCTGAAAAAGTACAATGCAAGTATTTGGCAGTTTGTATGAAGGGTGAGCTCTATCAGCAAATTTTGTTATTGATGGAGGGCTCTGAGATTCGGAGGGGTGGGCCTGTTTATTTTCTATCGCACAAGAGACGTGAAGCATAAAAACATAATAAAGTGCTGAGAATGAAAAAGAAATCCCCCTCTGTAGAACAAACATCTATTTCTCCTCTATATTCAGTCTGACTCCCTTTTGGAGGCTTATTATATCTTTCGAGGTTGAATTTATAGGTGAAATCATTGGGTTGTTCCTCTGTTCCACAGGGTGTAACTAGTGGGATTGTTAGGAGGATAAAACTACCTTCTAATAGATGTCTGGCTGAGATATGAAAATTAAATTGACCTGAAAGAGTAAAATGAGGAAAAACATAGATTTTTTTATAGCCACAGGGGTGATCCACCCACAGAAATATGAAGACTGAATAAAGCAATTAGTGCCAAATGCTTATAAACTAACGGACAAAAACCAATAAATTGTGAAAACTTGACTAGGTGGACAAGCTTACACTATGGAAGTTAATACTGGAGAAGTGATGAGACGACAATCATTATTGTATTTTATCTTTATCATAATTTTATTTTACTTGGAAGACTAAAATAAAAGGCAAGAACAAAAATCAGAAACAAAGAAACAAGGTAACATACAACAATACATATTTTAAATCATTAGTTTAATATATGTGTTTGTCAGATTTCTTTGTGCTCAAACTCCCTGTCTCTTGTGAAGAAAAAGTTTATCTTGTTAGAAAAGAAGGTTTCAGCTTCAGTTTCCTGAAAGTGAAAGGTTGCAATACATTTAACTGTTTGCTTTTTTATTTTTATGTTTTTTGTGTGTATCATATGTATGAATCTGTAATCAATGCAGAGTATTCACATAGTATTTGAATAGGTTAATATATACAAAAATATCAACTCAAAACAATTTTCATTTTAGTAGAGAATTACTAAGAATAAAACGTAAGTACTGGAATGACAATTTATGACCTGCACTTCTAACAGTTTGGGGATGGGATATCGCATAAAGTTCTAGTATGTCATGGACGTGGACAGTGTACATGATGCTTACTGGTGGCCAGGTGTCACTTAGGGGACTGAGCTACTGCTAGTTCCTTGATATCTACCTTGTAGACAAGACAGAATCATAACCCAGAGGGCCCAAGAGAAGTCCATTTGTACAATATGCTGCTGAAAGTATTTTGCTGCTCTATACAAAAGAATAGTTGAAAGACTGTTGCTGTATACCTCTTTTTCTCCTGTGTCTAACTGTTTGCCGTATTTGATGTGTTCTTTCCATTCTCCTTCATGGAACTATGGTCATTTTGATGCCTCTCTAGAATGTCTTCTAGTAAACTGTGTAAGGCTGGCTTTGCCATCATGAAATTCTTTAGTTGTTCTGTGTTGTGGAAGTATTTCATCTCTCCATCAAACTTCAAAGATAATTTTGCAGAGTATAGCAGAATGACCTGGAATTTGTTTTCAAGGAGGACTTGAAGTACTCATGCTCTTCTTGACATCATGGTTTGTTAAGAGAAATCTGCTGTTATTCTAATGGGTTTACCTTTAAATGTGGTCTGTTTCTTTTCCCTCGTGGCTTTTACTATGCTATCCCTGTGTTGAATTTCTGGGAGTTCAATTATTGTATGTCGGGGTGTGGTCTTAATTGGGTTGGTGTTATTTGAAGTTCTATATGCTTTGGTTACATGAAAGTCAAATTGTTTCCCCATATGTGGGAAGTTTTCTGCTATTACTTTTGCCCATGATCTTTTGATGTCATTTGTATTTACTCCTTCTTTCTCACTGATGCCTATTATTAGTTTTTTGTTTTACATCTTTGCATTGTCTTGCAGATTTTAAATTATTTTTTCCTGAATCCTGATTTTTTTGAAGAGAAGTTTTCTTAACTTTTTACTAGCTACAATAGCATCTTTAAGTCTGAAATTCTATTTTCACTTTCATTCACTTTTCCCAGCTTGTGATTGAGGTTTTCATTTTCTGTGTAGCATGTTGAATCTACTTCACGCATTCTGTTACTTTCCTATATTCATCATTCAAGGATTCCATCATTTTTCTGTTCTTGTGTCTTAAAAGTAAGATTCTAATCATGAGAAATTGATACCTGACTACTATTACTGACAGTACTAGAATTTTCTAGGTGTTTAAATGTAGCCCCTTATAAAAAGAATGCAATGCAACTCTATCTGGTATTTTATTAGGTTATTTTGTGGTGTAAAAATGAGGACATTAATCACTTCAAACCATCAGTTTATCATGGTATTTTTTCCATGGATCAGTCATAAGGAATTTCATTGAAAAGGGCATTTTACATGGGACTTTGTGGTTCATGATTTTTGGCATCTTATGAGGTTAAAGCATGTATTATTATTGAATATTGCTTCCATAAAATGTATTTGATATACATAGAAGGGCAATAAAATAATTGCATTTTATCTTTGGAGCACAGATTATATAATACCGTAACAAATAATAAAAATCTTAGTTCAAATATAGGTAAAAGTAAAGAACACTTCTATTCACAGAAAAACATTTCAAGTGCTTTATAAATTTTAAATAACTTTAGAAGTATGTCCGTTTCCACACCCTTAAGGCAGTTTCAATTTGAGCATTATCAAATCACGCACGTTGTGTCTCCCTTCTGGAATGAAGTGAAATAAAATAGTTTAATTACCAGAGCTACCAATAGACTACACGAAGCATTAGCATCTGCTGTGCAGTGAGGCTCTCCCTGAGGCCATGTGTTAGAGACCTATGTGTGTCCCAGAGAGTCACAGAAGACTTCAGCTGTCCAAAATATTTCCTATCGCAGGAAGAAGCTTTAGTCTAAGGAAGAATTATTTTTTTTATTTTAGTTTAATTACAAAGATTAGTTACTTTCATTTCAGCCATTATCTAAAGCAGGTATTTTCTATTATATAATTGTATCTCCAAATAATTTCTTTAAAAGATGATAAAAGTGTACTGATTCAAAGAGACCCTGGCTGGAAGGGTCATTAGAGGAGATCAAGTAAACCATAACTGAAGGCTTAAATATTGAAGGAATTTTGGTTCATTAATAATAACATCCCAGTAAACTAGACAAATATTTAGTAGAAATAACTGTGTATGATGGGAAATGGAGTATTCCAAGCAGGAGAAGTTAATAGAGCTACCATGATGATATAAGGAATAAGATCTAGGGCACTGTGGAGATAGCTCAGTGGCATAAACACCCGCCAGGGATAAGCTCTAGATAGAGGCCAACCCAAGCTACAGCTAAAATAAATACTTCACTGTGTATTAGGGATTCATATAGTTTTTCAATACAAAATAAATGAAGTTATTATTATTGTTTAGTAAGATGAATATTCCTATCTCTAGAAAAGAAGTGGATGAAAAGATCAAAGCTCTGATTTTTTTTATTGAAAGACAATAAATTCTAAATCATTTAATACTTAAAATGATCACTGAACTTTCAAAAATGTGTATTAATAAGAAAAATGAAACAGTAGAAATATAATAAGCTACCATAACATGTTAAAGAAAGTTTCAGTGTGACCTTTAAATTTTGAATTAATTTACTTTAATTTGTAATTGAGAAGTGATAATGTTTTAAAAGAAAATGTTGGAGGTCTACAAATTCTTGTCAAAGTTCAATAACATATAGTAATGACACTGCATCTACAAATTAGAGATTTATAGATAATGTTAACCTGCGCTCAATTTCTTGTGTTGAATACAAAGCTCTTCATTGTACGCGTTGGATTTTTGGGCGAAACTTTTAATGCATACTGGATGTTTATGTTAATTTAACACAAAAAACTGTGGCATTGGGTTTTAAATGCTACTGTTCAATGAAATGTCTAAGAATTTATTTAGAACATTTCTAAAAATGATTGGACATTTAAGTAAAAATATAGATTCCTTTACTTTGATTTTGTAAGTTAAATTGCTGGTATATTTATAGTTAGAAGAATTTGCTTCCTAACTTTGAGCTTCTTTTAGGTAGGACAAGTGTCTTTGCTTATTAAAAACAATGTCAGTTTATTAGTCTAATAATTTTGTAAAGATTCACATTATATTTTTACACCATGTTTAAAAGTACTTTTAATCTTTTTTTTCTGATTTAAAATTATGGTCAAGAACCAACAAAAACTCTACCCTGTAACCAGCATGAGTTTTTTTGCTTCATATAAATTTCTCCTTGGCAACCACACAGCAGCATAGCCTTTCTTCCAAGTATGACTTGAATTGCACTGCAAGTCAGCTTTTCTGTTATTGTTTTTGGTTTTTTGCAGTCTTGCTTTGATTCTCCTACTTTTAGATATTCTTTGAAAATTTTGTACCACAAATATTTTACACTCTAAAATCTGCTTTTACATCTGCTTCTGGAAACTCGGATGGGTAAGACACTCCTATTAAAAGTAACAACTTCTTATTCCTTTTAGAATAACCATTATATGATCAAAGTATGTATCAAGGACAAATGCCATCTACTGAAATACCACTGTGTCTTGTTGGTATCTGTATTTCTATTTGTCTCTGTCGGAACGCTAAGCACACAAATTTATATTTGATCAAGGAGAATATTGAGCTACATTCCCCAGCCTGATAATGTATTAGATTTAAGTAATTTAAATTGTAATTTACTTTATTATCTTTTCTACATAAAACAGACTGATTGATATATGCTTCCTTTCTGTGTAACTGATGTGTTAAAATGTGTTCAAAGTGAAGTGTTTGAGGAGTCACTATAATTATTTTTCATTATAAATTTGAAAGTCCTTGATGCTAACTATAGATGTGGTTGAATTCAGGTTATATTTTGTAACAGTGAGTATTCATAATTATTTTATCTAACAAACACTTGGATGTGTTGTTCTGTACAGCTTTGTCATTTATGCAGTTCTGTATAATCAGTCGTGAAAATTGCAACATGCACTTCACAAGTAGTTTTGTGCCACTTCTTTCAAGGTATGCTGAACCTTTTCCCAAAGATGGGGTGGTCAAAAGTAATGGAAGGCCTTAAAGTAACAATTTTGAGTCATTAAAAATAATTATTGTGACATCCTTTTCTTTGAGTTTACATTGAAAAATTCATGATATTTTGCGTTGAACTTGCAAGATTTCTAGGAAAGTTTTCATCCGAGACTTTGTAGAATCTATAAAAGTATCTCTTAACAGCTATGAAAACTATATTTTGGGAAAGGGTTTGATTTTTTCATCATTCAGTACCAAAACATTTAATCCCTTTTAATATTTGCATCTGTGAGTTAAAGGAGAAAAGGTTTATTTTGACTCAATTTGCAGAGGTTTCAGCCAGAATCAGCTGGCTGCAAAGCAGGTCAGCACGACAGAAGAGAAACAGCTCATCACAGAGCAGGCTAGAAGCGGAGAGAAGGAACACCTAAGGAGGGGGTGGACTTACTCATTTGCCCATGGACACCATCAGTGACCACCTCCTCCTCCTCCTCCTTCAACTCTTCATTCCTAGACATCACAGTCAGCTAGAAAACCATCAGATGACTGCCACTTTGGTGAAGGGAACTTAGATATAAACCAAAGAAAAAGATATTCTGTTTTACCATACTTTCAAAGCTTTAATTTTATCATGCCTGTGTTTGCACTGGTTCTATTTTAGTTCCTCTGTTTATTTCTTAAATTTTATTTTATTAGTGAGTGTTCATAATTTCTAAAGTTTGGATTCCTCCTAGAGAGTAGGTATATGCACATTACACACCTGGATTCTTCTTTATTCCCCTGCTCCAGCCCACTTGGTCCCTCCTTTCTCTAAATCGCCTTTGCCCCTTTCATTATTGCTATTTTTGTCATCATTGTTATTATTACTTTTGTCCTTGTTTTCAACAGATAATGCTTCTACAAATTGAATTTGGTTTATGTACATGGCACATCTTACATCTTTTTAATTTTCCTACCCTTGCCTTAATCCTAATGTTTTATTAAGGTCTTTATTGTATTGAGAAAAATATTATGACATTTTTTATCATTTTTACACACACTACCATATTTTCCACATATGTGACCTACATTTTCATAGCGCATGTTTTATTAGTGTGTATTCATTGTATAGATTTGTAAGTTTTATTATGGCAGAATTGTAGTGTATGTCATTTATGCACTAAATATTCATTTATCATTTACCTTCACTTCTCTCTCATTCCACACACAGGCTAATTTGTCATATTGCGGTGAGTTTTAAGGTATACAATATGTTATGATCATATATATGTCCTTACATGACTACCACACCCTTATACAACATCTTCAAAAAAACTTTATTATTGTCTTACATTACTTATTTTCATTAGATTAATCGCAGAGAGGGTCTAAATCCTTAAGGATAATTTTTCATATTTTACCTATTGTCACAAGAGAAAAGGACGTTTTATACTGAAATATATTCTGATGCATGTGTTTATTATGAATATGTATTTATTTGGTCCATGGTAACACATTATCAATTTAAACTGAAAAACAAACAAGGACATGCAATTTGAATGGTTTGTTGCATTAAAATTATAGGATTAATATTTACTGTATTTGTTAAAAATTCAGCTGCAAAATAATTCATTACATTAGTGTGAATATTACTTTAATTTCAGGATGGATCCTTGAATTATAACTTCCAAAATAGATGTCTCCCACTAATGTTAAAAAATTAAACTTTTTTGGGAGAAAACTTGGAGATAATTTATAGTTCTTACAATGCAAAAAGATACAATGACATTTGCTCAACCATAACATCAGCAAATTTAAATTTTATTTAACTCATTCATTCAATTTATATAAACATAAATATCAATTTGCATGAAGGCAGCAAATCCAGAAAACTGTCAGAAAAATGATAATTATTCTGAATTGAAAAACAATGGTTTACTTACATATTGTTAAATACTATGACCTATTGTTAGATTGACTATGTGTCAGCAGATGAAATTTAGGCTTTTCTTATTCATTAGTTAAAACATCATGAATACGATTTCAGATTTTGCAATTTACTGAAGTATTTAAAATGTGTTGAAGTGTACAACCACATGGAAAGTCATAATTCTGGATTCTTAAAATCAAAGCATATCAGAACTTGTGACATTTGCTGACTGAAGAACAACAGCTTTACTTTCACAATCAGAGATTTTCCTCAGAAGCTGTTCCCTAGTTCTAAATGTAATTTTGTTGGTTTACATATTTTCCCTGTTCCCCAAACCCGAAGTTATTCAGTATACTCAAAATTAGTAAAGATTTTATCTGGAGAACATTAATTTGTTTCCCTGAGATTTTTTACTGCAGCTTGCTAAATTTAATCACAATGTTTTGAGACTGAGCAATCAAATAAACTTTATTTGAAAAGATTAGTTTAACTAATTCATTTTTTTTCTTTTTGAGTTTATGGAGTAATATTTTTAACAAAGATATTAGCTCTGATATATAAAGAATTTGCTGCTTATCTCAGGCTAGACATATCCACCTCCTCTCTGTATCACTGCATCATTTCATTATTGTTAAAACTTCCAAAGTGTTTTCCTTCTAGTTTTTAAATGCATGGTACATGCTTGGGCTCTGTGGTTGTGCTACAGTATCATGGCATAACTAAACGTTTTACTTTTCTGTAACTCTAACTTGGGATCTGTTGGCCAAGCTTTCTCCCTCTTTCACGCCTGTTCTCCCCAGGGTGAAGGCATCATTGTTTTCTCCAAGTCTATCAGATCAACATTTGTAATGTTCGTCTGTTTTCTTAATTGTAAACTGGGGTAAATCACTCACATACTCTTCTGAAGAGTTTCACTTCCAAGTATTTTACTCAGAGAACTCCAAGAAATGCACTATGAAGGGATTATGCCAGGAAGTATTATAATCTGAGAATAGACATTAAAGATGCCTTTATCCCTTCTCATGATATATTATTTTAAATTTGGTTCTGCTTCATCATTTATACATATATATGTGTGTATATATATATATATATATATATATATATATACATACATATATGTATATATATGTATATATAAAGCTTTTGGCAAGAATTATTAAGTTCCTTTAAAATAGTTTATATTATTCCCATAAGTAATTAATATATGAGTAACATTTTACTTTTGTATTCTTATTAATTCAATGAAAACAAAAAATGAGTAATACTTACTGAATAAAATTTTACTTGAAACTTCAGTAAAATACACAAAAAAGAAAACAAAGATATATAGATTCTGTAGTACGCAGTTGTAAAATTTAATTGATTCTAATCAGACAGGAAATTATAAATTTCTTTTTGGCGTTAGAAGAAATCTATAAAAACTGGGTGTCTATATAGGATTCATAATTGGAGTGCAGTCTCATTAATAAGAGGACGTGTATTTATCAAGTAAACAATCATAACAACAGGAGTATTATGAGAATAATATAACCATGGAAGGGTAATGTGAACATCAGAGAAGCACCCGGTGAACTTGAGCCAAGTTAAAGTTTCAAGAAAATCCCCGAAGTCTGTCACTTATCAGACTGTATCTGTTGGTACCTCTTCCTGTCTTGGTTCTATAACAGATTATATTATTTATGTATCTTTTCATTAAATTAAATAACTAATTCATCACTTTCACTGACTTCTATGAAGATCTCTCTCCATGTGCTCAGTGTAATATTTGCAGTTTTTCTCCTCTTTCTTCATAGCATCTTATGATTTTCATATTACTTTTCAGGCAGATATTAAAAATGAAAAGGATGCATCCTATTTTAGCATAAATACTTTCATCATAACTACTGTAGGTACTTAAAGATATCGCATAAGTAAATTAAGCTCATTAGGCATGTGTACAAGCGTTAAAATTTTATTTTATATTAGTTTTAGCATTAAAATTCAAAAAGTAATCCTAGCTTAGAATTCATGCTGCTTGTTTCAGTGTTTAAAATAATTATATTTCAAAACTCTTGGGGCCAAAGATATAGCCCAGTGGAATAAGTGCCTGCCTGGCAGCCCAAGATCCTGAGTTCAGACCCTCATACTGAAAAGAAAGTTCTTCATTGGCTTCTTAATACCACCAAAACAAATCCTATCATAAGATAAACAAATATAAGAAAGCATCACATAAATTGAAAAGGAAAATGATAAAAGCCCCTGGGTAGCAATCTGTGTAGATAAAAGAGCAAAACAAAGGAGCAGAGGACACTGAAGCAAGGGAGACTCCGACCATTGGCAGGAGCAAACAACACTCTGCCAGTGTCTTGTCTTCCCTGAATATGCACAGCCCCTCTGTGGCAACGAGGCGGGCGTCTGCAGCTTGCACACACACACGCACACACACACACACACACACACACACACACACACACACACACAGTGTTCTCTAGAATAGTCAACTAATTCAGTCAAATATTATCTCAGCTTAAATAGAAATTAGTCTTTCTAATGACTGTCAGTCATTAGAATGCATAGAACCATCTGGCATCAGAAATCTAAGAGGGAGATACCTGATCATGATAATGACTGAAAAACTACAGGAAATGATACATCTCTTGATCTCAATTTTTGTCTGATTTTTCATCTTTTTACTTATGTAAAAGATATCATTTTCTCAAATTCATTTGTAATGCTTTGTCTAGAAAATAAGAAGTGTGCACTATAACACATTATTATCAAATAATTCTTTCAATTATATTATTCTCTGATAATGAAATATTGAATATATACATTTATACTGTCTCTCTCTCTCTCTCTCTATATATATATATATATACATATATGTGTGTGTGTGTGTGTGTGTGTGTGTGTGTGCGTGTGTCTTCTTTTAGAGACACTTTATCCCTTTCAGAAACAAGACTCTATCTATGGCTTTGTACTTGAGTGAATAGGATTCTATTTCTGTCATTCTTAAACCTTTATAATTAACTGTGGCCATCACTGTGTTAGTTCACATCTGTGCCACCTGTTTCAGTCTTTACAATGTCCAAGAAGAGCAAATTGTTTCTCTTCCTTTATAAAATGTGTGTTGGTTCCTACTGAACTTTCTCCATGTATAAAACTTGCAGTCCTGTTCATGTGCCATTACTCGCATGTGTGAAGCATGCCCCCTTCTGGAAAGCTGCCGCTTCCATAAGAACATAACTAAATTATATACTGTGTATCATTGTTGCCACTAGGGTATTATTTTTTCTTTGCAATCTATCACTCTTAATGTAGAAGTAAATCTAGTTTTAATTAACACTGTAAAATTTTGTGAAACTTTTGAAAAAACTGCTGCTAGAGAAGAAATTATACTTTCAGAATAAGCTTGAACATTTATTATGAAAGGAAATAACTCACTTTTGTTCTCTACTTTATCTATATTATCCATAGAGCTAGGGAAACTTCTAAATACGTAAAAAGAACTTTCACACTTTGCTTTGAATTGTTACAAGAAAATTGGAAAGAAATACTCTGTCAAATTACACTCCTTTTGGTTTTTTGAAAAGTATACAAAAAAATCAATTCCTACTTTCAAAAAGTTAACTTTCCCTCTAATTATACTAATTATGTTTAATTTCTTAACCTGTGTTCATCATTAATATCATAGATAAAACAAAAGTTACTTACACAAAATGATGCTGTCATCTATTTTATTAATAATGTTCATCTCTAATATTAGCTATTAATAAGTTATTATTCTTAAAAATAACATAGAAAAAATGTTTAGTTCTAATTCCATAGGAAACTATATTTCCACAGCATTCAGATTTACTATCATTAAAGCTATGTGTATTGGAATAATTAGCAAAACCATTTTGGCATTCACTGATTGTGATTCAAACCAATAGTCAGAAATTATGTAGAAGAAAATCACTGTAAATTAATAGAATATTCATTAAGGCCGGCAAGTGAAAAGACAACTAAGTAAGATCAGAATATGGAATACTGAATGTACTTTAACTTATACATATAGCTCAGGAATAGATGTTTGATGTCAAATGTATTGCCTTATAGTAGATCCAAAATTGTTATGAGTGAAATTGACAAACTTGAAATGGATGCATGTCAGAGCCACAGGGAAAAAAAAAAAAGTCTATGAGTTTCACTTTCAACTCATGAGTTATGTATCTATGTACCAGGAATGGAACTGAAGCCTTGTGCTTGTCAGGCAGGGGCTGTGCTGCTGAGCTACACTCCCAGCTCAGTATTTATTCTTCAATATTAATGGTATGCATGCTAGAAATTCGATTGACATGGCGATGCATTTTTGTGAGAAATATATTTTCTGAACACAAATGTTTACATGTAAAGTGAAACCTTGACATTGAGAATCATTTCAAGAAGGTAATGTAGAAAGGTTCCCCAATTTGTTAATATTTTCTTGTGTCTAAAATTTAGTAACCACCTTCACTGGGTAGACGGCCAAAATGCTTATCTTGTTCATTGCTACAACTGTAAATGTGACAGAAATATAGAAAAGTGATATGGTGTCGAGGTATAATCTTATTTCTTCTCTAGTTAAATGTAGTGTATTTTCACAAGCATACTTCCTCAAAATCACTAGAGAAGTGCAATCTAACTATCCTAGAGAACCTATTGGATAGCTAACAATTACCAGTAACACTGTGAATGGGCAGCTGGATACCACTACAAATACATATGTGACTGGATCAAGAGAAGATCCCCAAAACTGAATACAGTACAAATTGCCACAATGAAAGGTTCATGTTATAAACAAAGGTTTATTGATATGTCACTAAATATCATGATAATTTGTTATGCAGACTAAGTAACTTGCATTGAAATCAGTAATGGAAATAGTACATATTCATTGAAAAGCCTAAAATGAATACCAGATTTGCTTTGAAGTTACAGGCAGAGATGGCCAAAAATTAAGGAGATTATTACAGCATGCAGGTAAAATGTGCACCTCGATAGTGTTAAAATCATTGGATAGGCATTTTCTGTGGTATTTAAAAGATAAAAATGTATCCTCTGAACTGCTGAACTTAGACAAAGACATCTCCAGGCAAGATGTTGAAGCTCATCTTGGTGGTTTTCATTTTTATGGTAAAATACGCTTCAAAAAGATAGAAGCTAAAGTTGGAAATAGTCAAGAAGCATTATAAGGATTATTAAGGTGATAAATTGTGATGAATTGAACAATACAATTTTTCTTCTTTTCCTTTCATCTAGCATGAAGACTTTTTATGGGCTACTGTGATGGCTTGTATTTTGGTGTACTCCCCAAAGCCCCGTGCAGCCACAGCAGGGGCCTCTCCAGAGGCCCTGGAGTGTGGTAGATTCATGGTGCAAGATCAGGAATAAGGATACTAAGATTAAGGTTGTGAGTTCTCGTCTCCCCAAAAGTGGATGGCTAGGGCACAAAATATGGGCAAAAGGGGCTTCTTACTTGTGATTTGTTTTGGGTTTTTGCTTAATTTTGCTGTTTTCTGCCTGACACAAACTTACTTGCTTCTATGATGCCCCTCTGCCATGCCTTCTTTCAAACTAACAAACTCTGACCTAAAATCTCTACAAACTGTACACTAAGATAAGCCTTTGCTCCTTTAACTTTAGGTGTCAAATATTTTGTCTCAGCCATGAGAAAATTAACTAAGACAGTTATGTAATGCCTGTCCCAAGTCTCTGTGTTGGACTCCTAAATCTGCAGCAGCTCACAATGCGACTGTATTTCAAAACAAAATATTTAATTAGGTAATTAAGTACAGATGAGATCATTTTTGAAGGCATTTTAGCCAGTGTGTTTGGTGTTTTTTATAATAACGTCCTACCAAGAAAGATACTAAGAGAAAAAAATGTAAAGTCTAAGAAGAGGCCATCAACTAAAGTCAGGACAAAGCCTACCAAAGAGATAGAGTGAAAAAGCAAAACTCAAGTCTCAAATTCCAGGAATGTGAGAAAGTAAATTCCTATAGTTTGTACAGTCAAGTTGCTAGGGCTTTTATAACCCACTTTAATGAACTAATGCAGAAATAATAGAAAGATTTGTGAACAACAGTATAGTCTAGGTTATTAATCAGTGACATGCTTGTGAGATTCTTTCATGGGACTTCTGCACAATTAAAATCTGTAGTACTGATGGTCGATAATAAGGCAAGGCTTCCCTAGACATCTAAATAGATTCACTGTATTGAACTTAAATTCCAAATGAGTAGTGCATTTGGTGGCAAAAAGGCAAATTTCCAAGCATATTTGTTTATCTTTCATATCTATCACTCTTTAGAGTTGCAAATTTTTAAGAATCAGGCTCAGCACTTGGGAGGCTGAGGCAAGAGGATCGCTGCGAGTTCGAGACCAGCCTGGGCTACAAAAGTGAGCTCAAAGCCAGCCTCAATTGCACAGTGAGACCCTGTCTCAAAAAGCCAAAAAAAAAAAGAATCAGGCTCAGAAAATTCTTGAAATAGTTAATAGTTATCCCAATAAACACAGGACATTTTTACTGATAGGGGCTGAGAGTTTGGTTTTTTGTTTTCTTTTGTTTGTTTTCCTAAGGTTTTGCACTATCCCACCTCTAGAAGAAGGATGTCTGTCAGGGACATTGCCACAAGGCAATATTTTCAAAAGCGTTCTCATAAATAGTTCAGGGATATGACAAAGAAATTTCAAAATAGTAGAACTGGGAATGTGAAGAAAATACAGGGTTGCAAGTGGTGACAAAATAACTAGAATACCTTGTCCTTCAAATGGGCAGACATCTGATTCAATTACTATTTGGGTCTTCCTACGGTTCTTTTTTTTTCTCCTTTCTGTGGCATTTCTGCTCTTTATCAACACAATAATGTGTTATTTGAAAGAAGAGGAAACCTATCTTGATGGCATGTTGTCTTTTCTACGTCCATTATTACAGCACAAGGTTGGGGAGTCGAAGCTTGAAGTTCGACTACGTGAAAATGCTGTTGGTTTTCTGAAATTGTGTGATTTATATGTGGAAAACAAGTGCATTTGTTGTCCTTCTAACAGACTACTGTCACAGTAATGCCACCAAATATCTACATTGTATCTTTTACAGAGGTTGTATTTCTTTTGTTCTTAAAAAATACAAAATAGTGATAGGAAAGGAAAAAATAGCTTTAGAAATGATACAACATTTCATTAAACCAAATAACTATATTATATGATACTATCTTCAAAGCAGTTGTTCAGATTATAAGATGTAAGCATATAAGATTCGTCTACAAAAAATAAAAATCACAAAGAAATTATAAAAAATTCAAAAGAGGAAAAAATATAAAAAGACCAATTGAAATTACCAATAGAATTACCCAAATTATTCTGTATATAAACTTAAATATATAATATATCTTTTTCCCTTCTTCCATGTATCATTTTCCAGGGGCTATATTTTTTAAGTGTTGACTATAGATTATCCATATTATTCATGGAACAATTACACAATTACAAACTTGACTTAAACAGAAGCTTGAAAGTGTGACTTGTTATGATCCTTGATAGCCTTAAGCAGTGAAGCATTACCACCACATGATGTGAATTTGCTACACAGCAAGTGATTATTAACTCAATAACTTCTGTCAGTTCTTTAAAGAACGGGAAGTTGAGCCCTTTGACTATCTAGTATTCTATCATTACAATAGAAGACTGCAGCTGAGACCAATAGCCCAAACTGAAAAATTGCAGAATGGAGAATAAATTTGGTGTGATAAATGATGGACTGTGTAAAGTGGCTGAAATTAAAGTAGAGAAGCTGTAAAGGAATTGTTTAATGAATAAATAATTAAACCACCAATATTTTTAATATTGGAAAAGTGAAAATTTAAAGAGAAGAAAGTTTTACTGTGAGAAAAAGTATAGAAAGTATAACATTGTCTGTGATGTAAAGCATTAAATTGAAATAAAATGTAATAAATTATGTAAATGTACTCCACAGAAATATGGATAACTGAAAAGCAATTCTTTAATATTAATTAAAATTAGAATATAGTTTCTTAAGCGTTAAATATTTAAATATTATTTTAAGATATTTTCTTAACATCAGTTGGAAAAGATTGCAGAATGCATGTGGTATATTGCCAACTTACCTTATAATCCTCTATATTTGCTTGTTCATTTATGAATTTAAAAGGAAACAGGTGGTATACAATGTATTTGAAAGTATATGCTATTTTAAGGCATATATTTTCATAGCATTCCTTTCAGACAGACAGTCAAATGTGTACCATCAGGGATTTTAGAGGAAAACCAATAATGAGCATAATTGTTTATTTTTTAACACATCCAAATTATTTTACCTTCTAGATAGGAGTAAATTATTGAAGGTTAATGTAGTATAGAAAATAATTAATTATTAAAATTTTGGTCCTTTTGCATAATTAATGTTTTGCTAAAATAAAAATTATTCAATATTATAATTGAATTTATATTAGCTTTTTTGAATTTTTTACCTCAATCACATATAAAGATTAACAAAAAGCTATAACTGAGTGTACTTCATTACTCGAGAAAAGATAAGTACTTTCAGATAACCACCAAGAATTTTTGTTGGTAAATTACTCTGCAAAATAAATTAGCAGAAAATAAGGATGTAATGAAATATAATCATTTATGTTTGTCTCAGCTTTTAATTAACCACAATATTGTGATAACGAAGCTCTTCTCGCTGCCTGTTCTAGTACCAGCCCACCCACACACACACTGACACATCCAAACACAAATACACACGAAGCTAAAATGAGAGATAAGAATAATTAACATAGTCCAAGACACTTTAATTAATGTGCCATCTCTCTGCACCGCCTCTGCAACTTAATCAATAGATAGATTCACAGTGCAGCTTGTTACTTGTTTGCTTTAAAAGAACAAAACCAGCGTGCTCATGAAGCTCTACTTACATTCTCTCATGCTCTAGAGCTCATTAATTTGTTTGCGCAGGTGAAGCCTGCTTATTCTCCACACAGGTAAAATGACTTTATAAAATGGTTTTATAGTCAACCCGAACATGTATACAATTTTGCTCTCCACTTAAAAAGGGCCGAGTCTAAGCAAATCATAAACTTTATACTGCTATTAATTTTAAAATATTATCTGAACATGAAGTTCAAATTTCATTTAGTATCTATATGATACTAATATATTAATATATGCTCCAATGTATGACAATTCTTAATTTATTTTAGTTTTATGGATAAGCTCTCTAGACAGAAGTTAAGTAATTTGAATCTGGCATGTTTAATATCTTATCCAGGTATTCAGAGTGAAAGGGCAGCCCACTAATTTACATCCAGTTGTCTTTCAGTCAAAGGGACAACTGTAGAACTAAATAAAAAATGAAAATCAGTCCTCCCAAACCCAAACATTTGATGTAATAATGGGTATCTAAGATGAATACGTATTGCTCAAAGGGAGAAATAAAAATGGCAAATAACATGAAAAAATGTTCAACACCATTGGTTATTTGAGATAGGCAAGTTAAAACAACACAGAAATTCCGTAACATCCTAGAAAGAATTTCAAGAGGTCTACCAATAATAGTTCAGCAGACTAGGCACCCCCTTAGGCAAGCTCAGAGGCTGAGATTCAATTCCCATTTCCTCATGCTGCACACGCCCTGCCCCCCAAGGCGTGCTGAGATGGCGACTGAGTTTGGACATGGTGGATCACCCCTATAATCTTATCACTGGGGGACACTGAAAACAGGAGGATCATTGTGAGTCTGAGCTTGTAGTGAGACTTTGTACCAAATAGAAGGAAGGAAGGAAGGAAGGAAAGAAAGAAAGAAAGAAAGAAAGAAAGAAAGAAAGAAAGAAAGAAAGAAAAAAGGAAGGAAGGAAGGAAGGAAGAAAGAAAGAAAGAAAGAAAAAAGAAAGAAAAGAAACCAAGTAAGAAAGAGAGGGCTGGCAAAACTGTGGAGGAAAAGTAACACTTCTTCCCTGTTGGTGGGAGTGCACCCTGATGCAATCACTGTAGATATCAGGATGGAGATTCTGCAGAAAATGAAGATTAGAAGTCTCATTAAATCCATTTCTCATCTAGGTATTGTTCCAGGATTCAAATCATCATACCACAGTTATATATGTGCACCCATGTATATACCAACATAATTTGTCATAGCTAAATATTGGAAACAACTGAAATGCCTACCAGCTGAAGAGAACATAAAAATACACACACACACGTGATTACTACTCAGCCATAAAAAAAGGATAAACTTGAGACTTTTGTAACTAAATTGATGCATTTCAAGACCATACTCATAGGTTCAATTAGCCAGACCCACATGTATAAGTATCTTATTATCTCCATAGTGTGAGAAACTGACCAAATGAATAAGATCCAAATTATGCAATAGATATAGTGAATCTGGAAGAAAATATTCAACTGAAAGAGAAACATTGATGGCTAAAAAGGGAAAGGATGAAAGGGAAACGGATAATTATATAACTAGCTTCTCTTTATTTAAGAAACAGTTTTTGCTAATCTCGTTTGGACAATATTTCATGATTGTGTACTCTGAATATCTACTGTGAAGATAACAATGACACCATACTAATATTACTCTCCTTTTGGCCTGTTCTGAAGGAATTTTATTTTTATTTTTTCTTTAAAATAAAAGTAGACTTTTATGTTCATAATCATTGCACATTTTCACAAATTTAAGAAAAAACATAAACTTCTAATATTCTTTTCAAATAATTAGCATTATTTTTTCTAAGTGACAGCATATGGATCAGAGCTTCAGGACATATTAACTTTCAACAACTAGTTAAAATTATCTATGATATATTTTCAGAGTTATGATTTCTCAGAAATAAACTACAATTACCTGTCAGTACTATGGCAATGAAAATGATCTACCCAA
>PVJA010004847.1:0-17983 GCA_004027025.1 Myocastor coypus | reverse complement strand
AATCAAAATTTCCTTGTATCTAGATTTTAGAGAGACAGCTACAAATTTTCTGCATGAAGTATAGAAGTAGTGGTTTATTTTAAGTGTTCTTCTTTAAATTAAATGATATTCCTCCTAACTCTATTTTTGATTGTCTGTCATGAGAGGATTTAAAATTATCACATTTCCATACTTTGTGTCTATTAAACTGATCATATGTTTTTATCCTTCAATTTCTTAATGATAATTGATATGTGTATATTGAACTCCCATTATACGCCCATCATAGGTATCAGTTGGTCACTGGGCATAACCACTGAATATGCTATCTCCTTTTTTTCTTTGAAGAGTAAGTTACAAGTGTACTGAAACTAAAGCACATTGAAAGACGTTGTAAAATGGGACAAGAACAGTAAAAAAGGACAATGAGATAATATAGGCAAATAAGAGTTAGAAACTACACAAACTCTCTGACGTACAACTTATTATGAACATCAATAAAAACATAACATAAATTAATTTTCCCATAGTTTTTGCCCATTCTGGAATTCTAGATTTTTTCTTAGAGAAAGGTCTACAGGGTGTTCAGGGCCTAACTAGTTGATCAGACTAGTAGTGACCCACCTGTTTACAGCCTCCCTTGAACTGGGATTACAGATATGTACTACTATGCTATATGATTTGATTTGATGAATACATTTTTCCTTCTAAATTAATCTGCAATACTGGCCTGAAATTTTTATGTGACTTTTATTGAGTTTTGTAATTTTAATTTTAAAGTTTTTTTTTTATTAGACTGATTTCTAGGTATGTAAATTTTGAAACTATTGTAAATGAAGTTGTATTTTTGATTAGTCAGTGAGCTTTTACATGGTATACAAGGATCTGATTGATTTCTTTGTTCTGATTTATTATTTTTTAATGAACCTGGTTATAGATCTCTAAAGTCCTCTGCTGATGATTTGAATCACTTGTGTAAAGGACTACATTATCTGCAGAGACAAAATTTGTCTTATTCCTCTATTCTTGTCTGTTTCTTTCTCTTTATTTTGGTCTCTAAATTTTTAGGTATATAGATATGAAGAAGTGAGAATTAACATGTTTCTCATTCGCCATTTTAGAAGAAATGTTACCTGCTTACTCCATTCAGTTTCCTTATCCTTAGTTTGACATATATGGATTATTAAATAAAAAGATTGTGTGATTTTTATCCTTGATTGCTTATGTGAATATCAACTTAATGCTTATATATTCTGAATCATCTTCACATCCTAGGAAGGAGCTGGCGTGGTCATAATACCTAATCTTTTAAATAAGTATTTGAATTTTTTGCAAGTACCATATTGAAAATTTTTACCTCTTTTTTCATGAAGGATAATGGCTGGCAATTTTATACTGCTCATTCAATAACTATTTAAAGGGTTTTTTTTTTTTTTTTTTTTTTTTTTTTTTTTTTTTTTTTTTTTTTTTTTTTTTTTTTTTTTTTTTTTTTTTTTTTTTTTTTTTTTTTTTTTTTTTTTTTTTTTTTTTTTTTTTTTTTGAGTGCTTCTATGATAGCAACCAGAACAATGGCAGCTGCATAACATCAGGTAGAAAACATTTTTCCCTTCAATTGAGAGAACTGGCACAGTTCTTTTCTATGCTTCTATTTTTTGGAGCATAAGTTTTCAAACACATTTCATTCTCACATTTGATCTGGGTTCATTGAATTTTTCTTTTACATTTCTTATTTTACTGATACGTAATTTTTACTAACTGTAACAGTATTCAATTTTACTTATCTTTTCAATGTACCACCAAATTGATTTATTGATCATTTTGTTTGTTTCAATATTATTAATTTCTACTCTGATGTTATAAGTAATTTGGGCTATAGATTTTTTCTTTTTCTATATTCTTTAAATGCTGTTATAAGAATATTTATGTGAGATTGCTTTTTTAATGTGGGCATCAATCTATATGTGGTTTATTCTTAGAAACAGTTTTGATGTTTCCCAGACTATAATATGTTTTATTTCCTTTGCTATTTGACTCTAACTTAAACATATATATTATATCCCATTGGTTATGGTACTCATTATTGTTAAACTATAGGACTGGAGATTATATATATATATTTTCCTTTTATTTGTGGGACCGGGGTTCAAACTCACAACCTTGCACTTGCCCAGCAGGTACCTGTGCCTCGGAGCTATCTCCCCAGCTCCCGAGAGATTATATTTTTCAATCTCCATATGTTTATGTGATTTTTATTTTTTTTCTTTACTTCTATTTTCATTCCATTGTGATATAATTCTTTGGAATTCATAAGCTATAGTTAATGATACAAAATATGGTCCATTTTGGAGAAAGTACTGTGAACTATAGAGGAGAATATTTATTCTGAATTTTTTAGATTAAACATTGTAGATATGTTAAATTCCTTTTTTTTACTGAATGTATAATTTATTTTCTGTTATTTTGCCTTGTCAACATGTCCTTTATGAAAGCAAATTAAGAATCTATAATTACATTGGTACTTATCTTATGTTAAATAGTTTTTTATAAAATTCCTATATCTAGGCTTTCTACATAGGCTTTTACAATTATATGTTCTTTTTTTTTTTTTTTTTTTTTTTTTTTTTTTTTTTTTTTTTTTTTTTTTTTTTTTTTTTTTTTTTTTTTTTTTTTTTGTCTTTTTGAGACAGGGTCTCGCTATGCAGTTCAGGCTAGCCTTGAGCTCACCTTTGTAGCCCAGGCTGGTCTCGAACTCGCACTGATCCTCCTGCCTCAGCCTCCCGAGTGTTGGGATTACAGGCGTGAGCCACCACGCCCGGCTGAATTGGTTTCCTTTGAAGACAACTATAACAGCATACCTAGTCTAACTTGATTTTGGGTTACGATTGCTCAGAGCATCAGTTTTACTATGCTCATTGTGTGTAGGTGTGTGTGTGTGTTTGTGTGTGTGTGTATGTGAATGAGGTATGCCTCTTTCTTGTAAAATATAGCTGAGTCCTATTTTTTAGTACAATCTGTCATTTTATGCTTTTTGATTAATTAAAACCATTGTGTTTTACTGAAAGATACTCAATACTTCCTATTGTTTTATAATCTTTGATGAATTTCTGTTTTTAAATTTTGAAATGCTTACCCAAGTGAGGTTTATACATATACTTTGGACATTAGAAATAATCCCTCTTTTAAAGTAGATTTTCTTTTTCCTACTGTCGTGTTAGGTTAATGATCATGAGTTTCTTTCTTTCTTTCTTTTTTAAATTTTTAGTACAGGATCTTCCTACACAGATTGGACTTGTAGTGATCCTCTTGTTTTTCAGCCTCCCAAGTGATAGGAGTAGAGGTGCGTGTCACTACATTCAGTCTCATTTACCTTCTGAGCATGTCTCAGGCCCGGAAAGGAATGCTAGGGATCGAACCCTAGCTGTTGTGGCTGCCTAAGCAGGCATTTAATCTGCTGAGCTATCAGGCCAGATCTTGATCATGAGTTTCTTTAGTTTATATTTATCCTAAAAAGGTATTTATCTAAATAAATTAAATAAATAAATAAGAATATTTCTCCATATTTCCCCTTTAATTTGTTTTTTTTTTTGTTTTGTATTTTGCAATACCAGGGATTGAACTCGAGACCTTGCACTTGCAGGCAAGCACGAATTCCACCGAGCTATCTGCTTTGATTTTGAATAATAGCTTTGCACCATATAGTGACCTGGGTCAGCTATCAAATTCCTTTTGATACTTGGAAAATTCCATATCAAGTTCTACTTTATTTAAATTTTGTGCAGAGAAACCTGGTATTGCTCCAATATCAGTGCCTGACAGTAACAGCGGTTCTATCATATTTTAGTATTTCTGTGTTCTGAATTTCCAACATTTTGATGATGATACTTTTTGGAGAAGCTGTTTTCTGGTGATGTCTATTTGGGTTACTAAATCCCTCCTTTACCTGGATATCAGTCTGGTATCCTATATTTGGGGAGGTTTCCTCAAAAAAAATTTATGATAATTCAAATTTTATGTCATTAGCGCCTATATTGACCTCTTCATTAAATATCATAATCCTTAACCTTGTCCTTTTAGAGTTATGTTAGAGGCACTGGATTATTTTTTTTTCTGTATTTTTTAGGGAAGGGTCTACAAGGTGTTCAGGTTTTGACTATCAGACTCGTAGTGATCCGCTTTTTATAGCCTAAATAGAGTTGGGATTAAAGGTGTGCACCACCATGTGGAGTCTCAATTGCCATCTTAGCATGCCTCAGGGATGGGGCCACCACAGCAGGCCAGGGATCGAACCCCTGACCCCTGTTCCTGACTGCAGGCACAATATAATATATTGTAAGGGTTTACATTTAACATAGTATCTTGAAAGTACAAGCTATTTATACATGATATCTTACATGTGCATAAGAAAAAATTTTACAAATTGCTGTCTTTTTTATTCATTTGAATATCAAAACACATTTGGAAAATCACCTTGACTACATTCAAAGCTTTCTTTGTA
The DNA here is from genome assembly GCA_004027025.1 of Myocastor coypus. NCBI lineage: Eukaryota > Metazoa > Chordata > Mammalia > Rodentia > Myocastoridae > Myocastor > Myocastor coypus. The sequence continues at coordinate 13,509 of PVJA010004847.1, read as the reverse complement.
AGTTTACTTGAAACTAAATCCAGTCTTTGTATCTATTTGGAGAAATATGCAATTTTAACAATATTACATGAGGTTACAGAGCAAAAATTAGAACGAAGGGCTACAAGGATAGTCAATATTTTGACCCTAGTGCTTCAAGATCAGTGAAGACTCAGGACATAAGAGAACCTGTGTTGTAACATTCTATAAATCAGTGTCTTCCCAAATTTTCTGTTCTGTTCAATGAGATTTTTTTTTTTTTTTTTTTTTTTTTTTTTTTTTTTTTTTTTTTTTTTTTTTTTTTTTTTTTTTTTTTTTTTTTTTTTTTTTTTTTTTTTTTTTTTTTTTTTTTTTTTTTTTTTTTTTTTTTTTTTTTTTTTTTTTTTTTTTTTTTTTTTTTTTTTTTTTTTTTTTTTTTTTGGTCTTTTAGAGACAGGGTCTCACTATGCAGTTCAGGCTGGCCTTGAGCTCACTTTTGTAGCCCAGGCTGGTCTCGAACTCTCACTGATCCTCCTGCCTCAGCCTTCCCAGTGCTGGGATTACAGGCATGCGCCACCACACCTGGCTTCAATGAGATTTTGGGGCCACAGAGAAAAGGGATCAATGATGTATAGTGCGCCTAAGAAGATTCACCTAGCGAGAAAACATTCTCTCAGGCTTTCATAAAGAGCAAACTGGTCAAACAATGCCCATGACTTATCCAGATGGCTGACAATTAAAACAGTTCTACAAAGCACTGTACATGGTTTCATAGTAAATCCTGAGGGGATTTGACTGACCTAGGGAGATACAAAAGTTACATGTTTTGTTATACAGGTCTTGCTTTAACTTGCCCTTAACCACTCAGCAGAAAAGTTTAACCACAAGGCATAACAAGTAAATCTAGATTAATATGTTGAGTTGTAATGGGCCTAAATCAACAGCTTCTGACATTTCCAATTGCACCAATAACCCACTGCAATTATGGAACATTAGACTATGTATACATTTACTTTCTCTTAGTTCAATAAGAAGACTTTTGTCTCAATAATGATTAGAAAAATTATAATGTCTGCATCCTGTGCTCTAAAGAACAATTATGAATACAATAATATACATTGTATCAAATTTTGGAAATGTACTATTAACGTGTTTTGAAACTGTTGCATTTTCATTTCTTATTAAAAGTAATAAAATAAAAAGGCATATATATATATATATATATATATATAAAATAAAAAACAATGTGAGTCTGTGAATCTTAAATCATGACATGTCTCCATAAATACTTATTTACAATATTCTGTACATTAATTGACATTTTTCAGGTATAATTCTTGCAGATGCTTCTCTTAAATCCATCTCAAAGTATTTCTTGCATGGAATGATGATAAGTACAACTAAATTTGTTTTTCAAATATTTGTTGAAACTTTATAAAAATAAAGGCATTGGTTTTATATGGATATTTGTTTAATTCATTAGTTTGGATACGTTTCCTTATTTTCATTTGCTGTAAATACTAGTAAGTTTTGTCGTCAGAGGTTTTATATTTTTAAGTGTTTCCAATTAGATTAACTTTATTTATTGATCTTGTTCATTGTAAAAATTAGGGACAATATCTTTGTGAGAAATATAAATGATGAAAATTGGTGATACAATTTTCCAAATATTAGAGCTGAATCTTTCACCAGTTTTTAATTCTAAAGTATTTTATTAGCAGTATAACTTTAATATAAATAAGTGGATAGGCAATACAGATCGATAGATGGATGGATAGACAACAGTAGTTTTGTGAGTAACGGAAGTCTGCTACGCTACTTATGTTTTGAGATTCTTTCCAATATCAATATTTTCTCAAATTTATTTCTTTTCACTTATTAAACTAGGTGGCTTCATAATTTTGCATTATTTCTTTCATAAAATATATAACATTTTTAGTTTTAAACTTACATTCATAGGTGCTTTATCTTTTTTCTACATATTATTTTCATTATCATTCAGCTCACTTTTCTGATTCTTGCAAAATGCTCAAGTTGTTCAAAATTGTTTTGTATTGAGATATGGAATGTTTATTCAGACTTTTATAAATTATTTAGATGTGAATCATTTCCTTTTCAGATATTTATAAATTCCTTTTAAATTAATTATAAGGAATATAATTTAAAATATTTTATTGTGGGGCTGGGGAGATAGCTCCGTGGCACAAGTGCCTGCCTGGCAAGTGCAAGGTCGTGAGTTTGAACCTCAGTCCCACCAAAAAAAAAAAAAAAAAAAAAAATTTATTGTTATGTTTATTTAAGCTTGTCCAATATGACAGCATATTGTCTCCATGAACATTTGTGCCCAATTAAGTAATTGGGTAATCTGCTAAAATGTAGCAGATTAATGTTAAACACGTATATTTGTTTGAATTTTCTATAATCTTTCTATAAATTGACTCAGTACTTTTATTAATAACAGAAATGAGCTGTCAAACAATCACCTACTCTGTCTATTGTTCTTACATATTTGTTAAATAGTTTGATATTTTAATTGGCCAATAGGAAATAGTTATTAATAGTAAACAGCATATAAAAAGTATCCAATAATCTTAAGTGATTTTCTGATTGTCTTATTCAAAGAAATGTATTTTATGTAAAACTAATATAATGTAAGACCTGATTTATTTGAATTATTTAACTTGAATACAAATGCTTTCTGTAGGCTTAAATTGCCTTGAAACTATACTGATGAATTTCAGCAATACTTTATTTAATGGAAATGTGCCAGTTGTATACAACTTTCTATGCTATTCATTTCTGATAATTACTTCTAATATATAACTACCAGTTTTATTTTTCAGAGAATTACACAGGCAATCTCAAGATGCGTCAACCTAAAGTAAACTAATCAAGCTTTACTATCTGTAATTTATATAAAGCAGTTCTTCTTTTTGAATATTTTACAGTTGATGTCATTCAGTACCCATTATCTAATTGCATCAACCAGATTCAGAAAAGGTTAAAGTCTGTGCTAAAAATAGAAAATATGTATTATCCCTACTTTAATATATTTTAAGCTATAAAGAAGCAGTATCTTCATATGAGAAATAATCTTGTTCTTGATCATGTTACAAATTCTAGAATAATAGATATAATTTACTTGTGTAATGTAATTGAGGCCACTGCCAAAATAAACCATATCATTTCAAATAACTGGGAAAAACTGGGGGAAAAAAATTAGCAGAAATAAAATTTAGAAGAAATATATCAGATTTAAATTACTATGAAATTGCAAAGCTGTAATTTTGTTTGCTCACATCTTTTATTCTGCTCCACTTCTGACAGAATAATCTCCTGATAATATTTTAATAGATAGATTTCTAATCCAGTTCTGTGCAGAAAGTCAAAATACATTTTGTGATTCACATGCATTATAGTTTAAATCCCTGGAGGCTTTAATTATCATTCTTTAAAAAATGATCTGCATTTTTTTTCGTTTCCATTTCATTATATATTAAAAGGGCAACTGTTGGTAAGACACTATCTTTTTGAATAACAATTTAACTTAAAACGTCTTGTTAAAATTTAAATGAAATACATGAGACACTTCTGAGATGAAGCAAAATCTATTTTAATGATGCCCATTAAATGCAGTTCTTATTTGACAAACTTAGATATGCTTTGTGATTTTGATTTGAAAAACTATAGTACTCACTAATTGACAAGATAATGAAGAAAATATTTTGAAATTTAATTTTATCTTCATTGTGTATGACATTTAGACTTACTACTTTTTTGACATTTAAAATGATATTCAAATGCCTGCCTGGCAAGTGCAAGGTCCTGAGTTTGATCCCTGGTTCCGCAAAAATAAATAAATAAATTAATTAATTAATTAAAGTGTTTTTCATTTGCCTTTTACTTAGACCACAAATTCTACTATTGAGTGGAATTTGAAGCATCCTTACTCTCACATTTCACATGAGGAAAGACATCTGTGTATCTTACTCTCATGTATACACAAAGTAGAGATATATACATATATGTGCACATACATAGTCATAATGTATACATTTTGGTTTTAATCTATTTTTAAAATTTCTCTGATTCTGTGTGTGTGTGTGTGTGTGTGTGTGTATGTTTGCATGTGTTTTTGTGTGTCTTTATAGCTTCAGAAGTTAGTTAATAGCAAACAGGTCATAATTTTGTCACTTCACTGCTCACATATTTCTTGTATTATGTTTGCAGAGAAAATAGCCAATTTAAACTGCCAAAGTCATTTTGATTTTATCTTTGGAAACAACTCTAAGTATATTTTTAATAGAGGTTAGGGACTCAATCTGTGAATTTTAGGTGAACTCAGATTTCCCAAACCACTAGAGTCCATACTGCACTAAAAATTCAGATTTACAATCTTGCATTTCTCTACAACTGACTTGCATATGTTACTTCGCTTCACATTTAAGACAAATACCTGAGATTACACTCAGGAAAGAGTAAAGCTTTATTTTTGCTCAGAGTTACTGCCTCTAGTTCTTATACTTTATCCCTGTGGGAGTACAAATCATTGTAAGGATGTTAAAACACAAAAGCCCCACAGTCGCCTTCAAGGACAGACTCTCAAATATCCTGGTTCCTCTAGGTCCAACTTTCTAAAAATTTCCACCTTTCAGAATTTCAAAGCTATAAACCAAACTTAATCCACATTAATATTTGGGAAACCATCTGTATGACATTAGCATTATCTTAGATATGTAACTTTCTTATTTGATATCAACTATAATCATTACCAAAAAAAGAGTGAGACTTAATCCGATGATTTGGTATTTCTCTTAATTTGCTAGGTTATGAGTCTAGCAAGTTTCTACTGTTATGTCAAATATCACAAGCTAAGTAATTTATCAACAATGAAAAACTCTCTCATTTTCTGGAGTCTGTAATATCCAAGATCAAAATATTCACGTTTTAATAGAGCATTATATTACATATTTACATGGTAAATGTTGACAAAGTATGTCTGCCACTTTTCTAACTCAAGGAGACAATACCAGAAATACACTGATGAAAATATTTATCCATCCTCCCGGTTTCAGTTCCTGCCCTGGGTACCTCAAGGGAGACACAAAATGATAGAGAAGAGCCACTCACCTCATGAGATCTGTGAACACATAGAAAAGGAAAGAGCCAGAGTGAGTAAAAATATGTTTGGTCCTGACTGTACACTTCAAAGGCGTGCCTCCAGTCACCTACTGTGTTGGTTCCTCTCCTCTTATTGCTGGGACAAACTACCTGATGTCTAAAATCATGGAAGAAAAGTTCACAGCTCACAGTTTGCAGAGGATCCATTCCATAATTACCTGACTACAAATCAGGGTGTTGGGAAACAGGAGCAACATTTTAAACTGACAGAAGACAGAAAAAGCAGTGATAGCAAAATGGGCAGTTGAGTAAGCCTCTTTTCCTCTTCTATACTGTAAACAGGCTGCCATCAACTAGGGTGAGGGTAGCTCTCACACCATCTCCCTGCTCTTCTCTAGCACAGGATGAGGGTGTTTATAAAGTGATTGTTTTTTCCTGGAACCTTATTGAGTCTCTTACATAAATTTCCAAACTTTCCAAGTTGAAACAGGTTATCAACCATGGCAATCTACCTACCTTTTATGAACTTGGCAAACTGATACATTTCTCTAAACTGGTTTCCAGAGACAAAGACATGCTTTCTCTTACCATTTAGCAACTTGAAAATTTGGTCTTGTTTTTTAAGGGATGAGATGTTATAGTTCTAATGTAATATAAGGGCAAACTCCCAAAGACTCATTCATATCCCTTTTTGCAAAAGGCATCTACTCTATCTCAAAGAGTTATCAAAGTCCTAACAGTTTCAACATTGCTTAAAGTCTATATCCCAAGTCTCCTTTGATATGTAAGGAAAATGTTTACTTCAAGGCACTACAAAAATGAGAAATTAAATACATCCAATATTCCATGGCACAAAATAAACATTTTATCTAAAAAGTTACAGAAAGGAGGATATAGAAGATTTAGGTCAAACAAGTCCAAGATTTATCAAGGTGAATAATAAGTCCTATAGACCCATGTCAACATCTGAAAATATCTGGGAAAGTTACAAGCTGCAAAAAGGTTGCTAGACTCCACTCATATGGTGCCATCAATGGCTATAGGCCCACAGTTTTTCCCTTCAGTCTACTTTACTCCCTTCTTGCAGCTTTCCCTAGATGATCCACACTCCTGCATGTTCCAAACGTGTGGGGTCTCCACTGCCTTTGGCTTCACCCTCACAGCTTCACTCACTGCCCTCTCAGGTGCACACTATTTGACTTCCCAGGCCTTCTGAGATCAAGGTGGAAACCTTTTAAACTGCAAAACATTTGCATTCCATATGCACTGCAAGCCAGTGCCGCATGGATGCTGCCAAGGTCTGATGCCAGCTAAGTAATCCAGGTTTTCCTCTGTTTTGGCTGTAATGATTGAGGTCTTGGATATACAGGCACATTTAATTAGCTCTAAGGAACAAATTTTCTATGCCGTTGCCATCTGGAACATGGTAATCTGTTTCATTCTCTTCCAAGCAAAAATATTTCACTTTTTCAGGGTTGAGACAACAAAGGTTGGAGACATCCCGTTTCATCTGGTGCCTTCAGGCCAACTTGTACATTACCTTGTTTCTACCCAGATACTGATATGCCATAAATTCTATCTTTTCTGTTCACAGTTTCATTGGAGCTTCTTTTCAGGCCCAACATACAACATCTTAAGTCATCCTACTGGTCTCTTTTTTCTTGATTTGTGACACAAACCTGCCCCATCAACCATACTTATGTCACTGCCTCAACATTCAAGTGCCTTCAACTTTCTACTGCTGGATTAGTTAGTGCTCTGTCTTTAATCTTAATCTCAGGTAAAGTCTCTGGACACAAGTAAAATGTGGGCAAGCTTTTGGCCAATCTAGAGCACACATGTTCTAATTCCAACAACTAATGCTCTCTGAATCTTTCCAACAGAAGCCTCCCTAGCCTGGTCCTTATAGGTTATCTAGTATGCTGAGCTCTGAGTAGAATCTTGAGGATTTTCAGTTCAACTCTTTCAGGTATCAATTTCAAACCACTTTCTATAAGCCGTTCCCAACAACTCTTGAACGATAGTCAAATATAGTTACAACATTGACCCCTTTCCTGTTACCGAATTCTGTCTTGGTTGTTTTTCTCTCATTTCTGGAAAAAAATATACAATGCAAAAAAATTAAGGAAGGAAAGGTGTAGTCAGTATACCTCTCACCCATCATCCTGCACTCCTCTTACAGAGGATGAAGATAATTACAAAGTGAGGATCCTACCAGCCTGCTAATTTACTTAGTTAAACTTCTAAATTTCTCAAATTGACCCACATTATGAACCACTATAAAGACTTGTTCCAGGTGGCCGTGCCCTAGAACAACAGAGGGTCCTCATGATCCAGTTACTGCTTTAGACCATAACTTTAAACATTGTCCCATTGAGGATCAATTCTCCAATGCAAGCAACTTTAGGAAAGCTCCATATCTAATCTCTAACAAAGGGCAGAGTGGGAGAATTATTCTGTGTGTGACATAAGAGCAGAAAATAAAGGGCAATCATTCTCACAAACTCTTCTTAAAAACAGCCTTTATCTTTACAGGATGGTAGAGCCCAGAAGACATAAACGTATCCTATTAGGCTCCTTTTCACTACACTTTCCTTAAGGATTAAATCTCCAACCTATGATTTTTCTTTTCTTTTCTTTTCTTTTCCTTCATTTCTTTTCTTTTCTTTTCTTTCTTTCTTTCTTTCCTTCTTTCTTTCTTTCTTTCTTTCTTTCTTTCTTTCTTTCTTTCTTTCTCTCTCCCTCTCCCTCTCTCTCCTCCTCCCTGTCTCTCCCTCTCTCCTTCTCTTTCTTTTTTATACACCAAATGCAACAAATGCAACTCAAGACTTTCATCTTGCCGGGCAGGCACTTATGCTGCTGAGCTCTTCTCCCAACCCCAAAATAGGAATTCGAGAGTTACCATAGAATTGATAATAATATAATAAGTAAAGGTTGAGAAAAATAGTTTAAAGCATATTGAGTTTATAATTTTCTTTTGAGATAGCAATCTAAGGCTGGAGATATCGTATCCTGTCAGTAGTAAAAACTGATGCTTCTAGAGAGTCAATAACATTTCTTTCTAATTGTGGAATATTTTTGAAACAGTGCTTTAGTACTCAGCAACACAATTTCAAAACTACCAGGCCCTTGCAAACTTAATGGCACCATATGTTAGTACTGTTTATATCAGTTAATACTTCTATTTTTGTCGTTGTTTATATACCCAAGAAAAATCTAATATTTTCAGAAAGCATTGTGATATGCTGCTACATAAACACCTGCTGGCCAATAGTTGAACAGTTATTTACACAGAATACTTAAAATAAAAACAAATAGCAAAATAATCACTCATGTTTTATGTTCAGGATATAGCTCAAACTGAACATACATAACACAAAATAAATATGTGTACTTTTATTTTCATATGTGATGAAATCATTGTTCACCTAATAATAATTTGGCTGTGCTTAGAATCCATAATTATTCACTTAATAATAATTAGGATATACTTATAATCCACACTCCCTAAAATATTGAATATTTGAAAGAATTTGTAATATAAATATTTTTATATAAACTCTAATATCTATCATATAAAGTGAATCTAATTTCTAATATTATAAAGTACCTGTAAAAGCTGAATATATTTGTAATACATTACTTTTTGATGTGAAATAAATTTAAAGAATTTAAATGCTTCTATTAATTTAAAAATCATGGAACATTTAGTTTATTTTAAAAATCAAACTATTGGGGCTGGGGAGATATCTCAGGGGCACAAGTGCCTGCCTGGCAACTGCAAGGTCCTGAGTTGATCCCCGGTTCAGCAAAAATAAAATAAAAATCAGACTATTGATGTTATGCAGTACCATGTTTATATTGGTGATAAATTTTCACAGAAGACAATTAACTTTATAAAATATAGAATATTTCAGTGTTATAATTATTATATTATACATTTCAAAGATTGATATATATATTGGTTGCATGTGGCATTATCACATATAAATAGTTTTATACCCTTCATTGGAACTCCTAGCTTGCACTGTTTATCCTAGCTAACCTGATCTTTGTGCTTACAGTTGCAAAATGTTTGATTTGCTTCAAAAACTTCAAACAATGCACAGATGGATGCTTTACTCCCATAAGTTGTATAATTAGCCAAGGTTTTTCCAATTATATGTTTGAGTAATTAACATAAATATTGTTAAACTTTTTTTCTAAATCTTAATCATTATTCATCTGACCAATATACATATGGCATACATAAAATTTGCATCACAAATGCATTGAATATCTAATGGAGTGTAGTTGTAAAAGTTGCTAACCATAATTCTCAATCCAACAGTGCTGTAAGTTTTCATTTTTTAACATTTCTTTCTGCTTGTTTGTTTGGAAAATTTGTGTCACTCCACTGAAATACAAAAATGTCTATTTAACAAAATAGAGCATTGACATTCTATAAGCTTATGCTATGGATTTGTTTTACACCGTATTTTACTTTTTGCTCTTGTTAAGCATAGAGCTATAGGATTTTGAAGAGTAAAAACAAATTGCTTCTATCTCAGCGCCACATGGTGATTTACTCTATTTTCAGATAAGTTATAGAACATCTACATTTGTTTTCTTATCTACAGTGTTATACACCGGGCATGACCTCTATGTAAACTTAAAAATATAAGGATCATATGTGACACTGTACCAGGATTACAGTTTTTCTCCTGTTTTATAGAATTATTTTTCAAAGCCAAATGTGAGTCATTTTTCTCAAAATAAATGTTTTTTGCATTTTCCCTCGTCTAATATTCTCTGAATACAATATAACTATTGTTCTTTAGAGTTTATTGTGATATTTTCTACATCATAATATTTAATTGTTTAATGCTACTGTCACTATAATCACAAATATGTCCAGCATTTGAATTATACAGCCACTTCTTAAACTGTTTTGTGTCTATGTGTACTTTAAAATATGATACTAAGTAGTATTCTTTTTGTCTCATGTTTTGAAAATATAGCTGTTTTATACATTGCCTGTCTAAAAGTATACTACCAAAGTATTTCAAAACAAAATATAACAACGTTTTGTCTTTGTAAGAAATAAATGAAAGGATTTTAAATATGAAATACAACTTGAATCTATTATATCATTTCGTATCATATGGATTGTAAATTTTTGTCAAATGACGAACATTTAAAAAGTTGCATGGGGAAACAATGAACTTCATTATGATGCAATTTCTTTTTTTTTTTTTTTTTGTATATTTAGTATTTGGTCTACAGGGTCTCACTACACTGATCAGATAGTAGCAACCCTCCTGTTTTCAGGCTCTTAAAAGCTAGGATTACATTAAGATGCAATTTCTCAACATTTAACAATATAATCTCAATCACAGAATGCTAATTGCCTTCTAATAAAATATGTTTAATCAAAAGAGTAATGCTCTCTTTTTCATTTTGTTTTGATTATGAAGATTTTTCTTAGGGTTTATCTAGTCTACATATAAGTAGGTCTTAAGAAAATAAATCAATTTGATATAAATAACGTTCTATGTGCTTGGAAATTTTTTAACATTATGTGATTCAAATTTTACTCAGTATGAAATATTTATTGGAAATCTGGTTTTGGTGTTATTTCAAATGTTTTTATCTTCTAAGAATATTGCAAAGTGCTGATCATATTGTATTTATTTATTTGTTTGTTGTATTTTAGGGAAGGGTATATAGGGTGTTCAGGGTCTCACTACTAGATCAGAGTTGTAGTGATCCAACTGTTTACAACCTCCCAAGAACTGGGATTAAAGATGTATGCCACCATGCTAGGTCTCAATTGCTGTCTCAGCGTGCCTTAGGGGTGATGCTGGCACGGCAGGGTAAGGGTTCGAACAATGGCCCCTGCACCTGATTTCAGATGCTTTAATCTGCTGAGCTTTTTGGTTGGCCCAAAAATTGAGAAGGAATTTTTGTTTATTTTATTTTTTAGTGGGATGTGTTGGCTCAGGCTATGATAAGGTGAGGTTTGGAGACCAAACTGCCTTCCCCTGTGCCTGAGTGGGATTGCCTGTGGAGATGCTCAAGTCACTGAGCTACCCTGCAAGCCCTTGAGCTGGTCATATTGTTAAATGTCTTTCACAACAAAAAGATACCTCAACAAATCTCAGGAAAAAAGAAAAACTACACAAGGAACATCCCTACCCTTTGACAGAAACTAATAGAAATTAGACAAATTATAGATATTAATCTTTCAAATGTCATAAGTATTCACTTTTGCTCTATTTATTTTCTATGATCCAACTTGGAATATGTCAGTGATAACAGCAAATTTTTCCATTGCATAATTAGGTAGTTAGTTAGTTGGTTTTTTTCATACAGTTCTTCTCTGACTAGCTAACTAACAGGTGGAACAGACATTGAAAGCACATTTTTTTGTTATTTAAATCTCAAGTGAATGCCCAGAGGGCCTGACTGGAAGGAATCTAGGGATGGGGAGCAAGTAGAGCCCAGTCCTAGATTTGGAGAGGGCTCAGCTAGAAGGAGCCAAATATAGAAACTGCTTCTAAGCATGGTCCTATCAGTCGAGCTGGAGTTCAGTAGATTCAGACCTGATGAGCTGAGGTACACAGCTGTGGCCAGCCAAGCCCACACCATGGCCCAGACCTAGACCTGCAGGACCAACCTTGCAGCAAAGAGGTGGCATCAGGTAACTGCAGTTAACTATTTTGCCAAGAAGACTGAGGTGCATGAAAGTGAGGTACTCAGACAGAACTCAGGGAAACTACTTTACAAACAAATTGCCAATGTAGGATCTGCTTTATTATACAGCTATCATGTTTGCTCCTATGGTCTAAAGCACAAATCCATTCATTAAAAATGTTTGTGACTTTCTAAACTTCAGTAGCTGTTATTGGTATAACTGATTATACTACTGTAAATACGAAACAATGTCTACCTTAACAACACATTCTCTCTTGGGTAGTAATATCAGGAGGTACATGGGTAATAACTTCACCAAAGCCCTATACTGGAGGATGGGCAACAGTGCCCATTGGAAACTAACATCTCATTCTCAATCAGTAAAGAAAAAAAAATCTTAGGATGCACAAAAAATTCTACCTCCAAGTGATATACCCTGAAAAACTCTTTTTTAAGTGTAATGGAGAAATGAAATATTTTTATGACAAAGAAAAAGTGAAGAAATTAATGATGATCAAACCAATCCTATGTATAGAGTATTAAAAGATATTCTAGAAAGGGATCAAAATGCCCACCGTTCTAGAAGTGGCAACAATAAAAATGGCAGCTAATAAAAATTCATTTCCCAAAATTTAAAGATCTAATCTAAAAATGGGCATCTGAGATGAACACACACTTCTCTGAGGAGGGGAAGAAAGTGACAAAGTTCATGACAAGAATAAAATGAATAAAATGTTCCACTGCACTACCACTGGGGAAATGCAAGTTAAAACAACCTTGAGATATCATCTCAAACCAGAAAGGATGGTTATCATAAACAAATCAACTAATAACAGATGTGAGAGGGGCTGTGGTGAAAAAGGAACCCTTCTTCATAGCTGGTCAGAATGAAGACTAGTACAACAACTACGGAAATCAGTGTGGAGACTCCTCAAAAAACTAAGTCTGAAAATCCCATTCATCTAGTTATTCTCCTCTTGGATATTTTCCCAGAAAAACTGAAAACGTCATATTGTAGCGATATATGTGCACCCACATTTAGAGCAACACAATTTGTTAGAAGCTAATTTTGGAAACAACCAAAATGTCCATCACTTGAGGAATGGATGAAAGAGATGTAGTTTTTCCATACAATGGAGTACAACTCAGCTATTAAGAAACACTAACTTGAAGCTTTTATAGGCAAGTGGATGCTACTAGAGGTTATACTCGTAAGTGAAATAAGTCAGACATGCATATGTATCATATTGTTCCTTAGTGTAAGAACCTGAAAGAATAAATAAAACGTGAATGGTATAACAGATGTAGTAAAGGGGTATACGAAATTGAACTGAAGGATTAAACAACAAAGATGAGAGAAAACAGAAAAGATAGAGGAAAAGGAAGGGGAGAAATCATGCACATGTATTCAGGATGACTAAGAGGATTGCACTAATATTCTTCCTCAGGTTTTTGAAAATACCAGTTAACATTTAGAATTTTCACCTTTACTAACTCTGTAAGCTTATATTTGCAATCTAACTACATTGAGGACATCAATTTGTAGTACAAAACCCATGGTCTTAAAATAGACAAACATAGAAAATATAGATGTTAAATAGATATTAAAAATAGATAATATAACAACTATTGTTAATTAGCTCTTCCTGTTTTGAAAATATATAACCTATGTATTGCTATATGTTACCCTGTTTCTGTCATTTTTTTCTGTTTTTCTTTCTTTTTTTTTTTTTTTTTTTTTTTTTTTTTTTTTTT
>PVJA010004846.1:0-82621 GCA_004027025.1 Myocastor coypus | reverse complement strand
AAAAAAAAAAATGCTTAATTACAATGCATGAAACGCAGAGCTAGATTGGTGAGATGAGCTTTAGGAGGCTTAGATTCAACAGCCTCCAACATTACAAGCTTCACTGGTGGCCCACTGCAATTGCAGAACATTTGACTGTGTATGTATCTGCTTCCTCTTAGTCCAAAGAGAAGTATATTTTTTTCCTTTTTTTTTTCTAAGCAACATCAATAGGGAGGTGGGTCATGCCCATACACTGTACTCTGTAGAACAATTGCGAGGTCAATATGCAATATGTCAACCTTCAAAAAAAGAAAGGGGAAAAGAAAAAAAAAAAAGTAACGTTGATTTAAAAGGGTCAATGTTAATTGTTTGATCAATCTTATATACCTATATGTATTAATCTAAACTGATCTGATGATGAAAATATGTCATATAACCATTGTTAAATTTAAACAATAAAAATATTAAATTAGAAAGAAAGAAAGGCTAAAAAGCCATTCCTATAAATTGTAAAGCTAACATAAAATGATTAAGTTCCATACTTTAAAAGCTTAACAAAGTCAACTCCAAAGGCAATAAAAGGTCTATATAGACTTATTTTTAAAAAGCTCTACTGAATGAATTCTACAATGCTTGAAAAAAAGAAACAATAAATATTGATAAGCATCTAGGCAAATCACACAGAAATCCTATGAAACTTTCAAGTAACAAACCACTCCAACTTAATATAAACTTCCAGAAAATAATGGAAGAGGGAATATACTTCCTCTTTTTTCTTAAGACAGGGTCTTGCTTTGTAGTCTAGGCTGGCCTCAGACTTAACAGCAATCCTCCTGGCTCAGCCTCCCAAGTCCCAGGGTTACAGGCATGCACTACCATGCCTGCCCTCCGCTCATTCCACTTGGCTGGTATATCTTGGCACCAAAAGATATAAATAAATAAACAAACAAACAAAGGAATGAATGAATAAAATAAACAACAAAAAGAAAAATACCAGAAAATTTCTCTGAAGTCATTCAGAAACATAAATAAAAAGTCTAGAATAAAATATTTAGGATATTAATAAATTAAATCTAGTAAGCCTATCAGCAATAACTACTTAAAGTGAAGAAAAACTATAATCATCTCTAAAGATTCAGAGAATGAATTTCATTAAATTTGACTTTTACTCTAAGTAAATCTCCAATCAAGAGAAAAGGATACAAAATGAAAAGTCCACAGTTTGATAAGTGAAAATTGCCAGTTGTTTTGCAGTACTTTATTATACCGGGTGTCTTGTATTTTGGGGTTTTTTAAGTAGCTAATGGATGAATACTTTAGACACTTCTGGGGTTGAGTTGGGATATTACATAGCTTGCATTTTAATTGCTTGGTTCTTTGCTGTTTCTACTAGCCCATACCATTATTTTAATAAATGTTATAATACCAATGTAAAAAAACAAAAACAAAAACAAAAAAACAAACCTCCAGTCAAACTAGGAAGAGAATGGAAATACTTTTATGCAACAAAAGATTAACTTTAGAAAGTCAGGGGCCCGGCGGGATGGCTCAGTGGTCTAAAGCGCCTGCTTGGGGAAGCTTGGGCAGCTTCAGGGACCGCGGTTCGATCCCCAGCACCACATGCTGCACCAGCCCTGCCCTCGGGGCGGGCTGAGCAGGCCATAAAAATGAGTGAATAAACAAAGGTTCTGAAACAATAATAAAAATAATAAATAAATAAATAAAATTTAAAAAAAAGAAAGTCAAATTATTTTCGTGATTAAATATTGGAAACACTTTTTGTAGGAAATATATATATATATATATATATATATATATATATATATACACAAAACAGGATAGATACATAGCTACTTTCTCCTAGTTCAATGAGAAGAAAGGTTTGTTCTAAGATTATTTAGACAAGATATCATGTCTACACCTTGTCCTCTGAATAACTACTATGAAGACAATGATATGAAATGTATTAATCATTATAACTGTCCCACTAACCTGTTTTGAAACTCTTTCATTGCTATTTTTTCTCATTAAAATGAATTTAAATTTTTTTAAATGTACTGCTTGCATTACATGTGTTTAGTATAGCACCAGGTCTATGTGAGTTACGTGAAGATAAGAAGCTCCAGGAAGTATAATAGTTGGAGCAGACATATCATAATAAACGTATTAGTCACTGTCGATCACTGGGACATGGTACCTGACAATCACAGCTGAAGCAAGGACTTGTTTCTTCTGGCCAATGTTTATGACCATGGCAGGCTCCAAGGCAGAGGCATGGTGGAAGGGGACAAAGGAAGGAGTCAGGCAAAGAGTGGGACAGGGAAAAGGGAGGGGCCAGGAGAAGGGTGAAGCTAGGAGAAGGGAGGGGCAGGGCGAAGGGAGGAGTCAGGAGAAGAGTGGTGGTTGGAGAAGGGGGGCTAGAGAAAAGGAAGGGGGAGGGAGAGGGGGAGGGGGAAGAGGGAGGAGCCAGAGTGGGAGTGTAGCCTTCAGGCCTCGCCTCCTGATGTGAGTCACCAGCAGAAATACCCGAACGCCACGCCCAATCAATCTTCCTCCCAGAACAAGAGGCTTGGCAGTGTATTTTAGACCTAAATCCTGACATTTAACACAGAAAACATAAAATCTGTAAGTTATAAGAACCAATGTATGTACCTAGAGAAGCTGCTTATCTATAATAAGGATAGGGAACTGAAGTAGTGTAGAAATCATGGGGAATCATTTTCAATATATCATATTTCCTCATCTGACAAGAAAAATAACTTCCAGCTTTTAAAAAGAGATTAAAAACTATGTAAGATAAAATTTTTAAACATTAAGAAGAAAATTTTGAAGAATATCATATTTGACTTCCATGCAGAGAATGATTTTAAGAGCACAAAATTCATAAGCCATCAAGAAAAAATGATAAGTAAAAAATAAGATATTTCAACCAAAACACACAATAAAAGGAGAGCAAAGCTAAACATACAGATGACTGGTCAAAAAATTAATATCTGGAATACAAAAGTCATTTTAAAATTCAGAAATAAAAATGCAGGCTGGTGAGATAGCTTAGCAGTCTAAAGCACCTGCTTAGGCAAGCTTAGGTGAAAAAGATGCAGGCTCCAAGGTTCGATCCTGGGTACCACATGCCACGCTAGCCCTACCCCCAGGGAGAGCTGAGCCAGCCACAAAAAAGAGAGAGAAAGAAAGAAAGAAAGAAAGAAAGAAAGAAAGGTGCAACGACTCCAAAAGAAAAAAGAAAAATTGTCACAAATAGGATTTAACAATGCATTTAAATATATTCAACTCAATAGAAATTTTAAAAGCATAAATACAGCTTTAATAATATAACATTTTCAACCCACTCAATTGATAAAAATTCTAAATATAAAAAATTCAAGTGTCCAGAAGAGTGCAAAACACCAGGAATTCTTAGTCACTACTGGTGCATAGTTTGAAATAACATGGGGATTACCTCTTATACAACTGTGTGCAAGCTCCCCATTCCAAGGGACTCACACATCCGAGAGCTCTTCAGAATTCGTGTCACAACACATAGCATGAAAATGTGCCCAGCATTTGTAAGAACAAAAAGAAAAAGGAAACCCAAGAACACACAGGCAGGACAGAAGAATAACCGGTGGCACCAGCAAAAGGCCGGAATGGCATAGAGCAGTGACAGTGAAGGAGCCACAGCTGCCTGTGCCACGCAGGGGTGAATTTTACAAGCATGACACCTTGGGGAGGAGCCAATTAAAAGCAATTTTATAAAGTTCAAACACCATCAAACATTTTTAAAGTTTTCTTCTGAAGGCATACGTAGTTGGTTTTCGAAATGTTGTTTTTAAGACCAGAAATAATAAACATAAAATCCAGAGTGAACTTTAATCTCTGGTTGAGGGGGAGGTGACAGAAAGAAGGAATTTAGAAAAGCCACACTTGTGCCTCAGGGAATTCTGGGAATGTCATGGTGCCTACACTAGGAATGAGAATCCTCAAAGTTCATTTCATTATATGTGTGCTTACTTGCAGATATGTTACATTCATCCATATATATAGTAGATATATTAATGTATATAAGATAATAAAACATTAGATAATATATATGTGATAATAAAATGTTCTAAAACATGAACCTCTATTTCTCCTATCATTTTGAAACACAAACTCTAACAGTTCTCAGTTAAATGAATGTACAGAAGGTTTTCCTTAAAAGTTTATACCTCTGGCCCACTGGTGCACGCACACACACACACACACCACTGAATGCTGTGGCAGTGGACAACTGATAATCTGTCCACATCTCTCATCCCCATTAGCTAATACTGATAATAGACTTTTTGAGAATGACCTTGAAAAACATAACAAGTGCCATGAAATCACTCGTGTTGATGAGTGTAGATGACATTTTTACTGAAGAAGAAGCAGAAGGCGTTTCTCTGTAGCCCTAGGCGCTGGGGTCTCTCACCCTCGCCTTCACAGCAGGGTCTCCATGGGCTTCATGCTGCTCAGCTGGTAGGTGGAGCAAGGCTTGGCTCAACCCTGACGGGAGGTTTGGGAGGTTCTCCATTTCTGGGGTGACCCAGTAAATACTTAGCCAAGAAACAAGCAAGTAAAGTGGACAGACACTTCCCAGAGAAACCACTACAGATGGCCAACACATACAGGAAAAAATGTCTGACATCTCCGGCACTGCAGAGACACAAAGGAGAAGAATGCCAAGACCCCCGTTACAGCAGAAGGAATGGCTAGCACCAAGGACCGACAGAGTAGCAAATGCTGGCTGGGCTGAGTAAAGACTGCTCATGGGAATGTAAACCAGTATGGCCACTATGAAAGGCAGCATGGGTATTTCTCAAACAGCTGAAATTAGAAATGCCACGTGACTAGCTGTCCCCTCTGTGCATCCTCCCCGGAGGTCTTAGGACACTGCACTCCTGTGATGCGCCCATACTGATGGTGATAGCAGCACAATTCCTGATAGCTCAATCCTGGAAGCAGCCCGTATGCTCATCAACATGGCATCTACATGTAATGGAATACTACTCAGCTATAAAAAATAACAAATTTAAGACATATGTAAAAAATTGATGTACCTGGAAAATACGTTGTTGAATTAAATATTCAGACACAAAGCTCAATGTCATATAATATCTCTCATCTGACTAAGACAAAGTATGAACTAAAAGAAAAGGAAAGGAAAGCTAGAAGACTAGGGAATGGGTCTCTTGTCAGGTGGGTTCCAGGGGACCAAGGGAGAGGAGGAGCGTAGGTAGAGTGAAGACGCACCAGGCCCAAGGCCCTCACAGCCGCAACGAACGTGGATATCACACGCCATAAACATGAATAGCAACAGGAAGGGAAGGGGAAAAGGGAACTAGAGGCGGAAGCAGCGGGGAGGAAGAATAAAAGGCGAACGAGTGGTCCATCGCGGTAAGCCGCAGGTCCATGCAAGCAGGCACTAATTTTTAAACGGAAAAAATAAAGAAAAAAGAAAGGTGTTCTACAAGATTGAAAACAGCAGGACAGTTCTCAAGCAGACCAGCAATGCCACATGTGCTCCGAGCTTCGGCACACGGTGCGTCGGTAGAGGAGAGTCGCATAGCAGACGTGAGCGATTCGGCCTGCCGGGCGTGTCCGCGCCGGACTCAGACAGTGGAGAGCCCTGAGACGGGCAGCAGTTCTAAGTCCGTTTAACTTTCCTTTAACGTTACACAGCGCATCCTTGAAACCTCTTTCTCCAATGTTTATTGCTCTTAGTCCACGAGTGCGCTCCCATGGGGGGCTCTCGGTGCCACACGCACCCCGAGTCCTACAAGTCTTCGCACTGCTCTCTCCCCTCTCCCTCCACTGCTGGGGCTCCTTCCGCTTGCCAAAAATCCTTCTCCCTTTCCTATCAGCTATCTTTTATTTTGTTGTTTAATTTATTTACACTTTGGGCTTCTACCAGAGAAGCCAGGCATGCCGAGAGCCCCGCGGGGTGCCCGTTCCCCCAGGCCTCAGGCTCACTGGCCTCCACTGATCCATGGGCCTGGGGGCCCCTCCCAAGGGCAGGGTCTTCGATAAACAAAGGTAGCATCAGCTCCAGAAGGAAGGGAGCAGCATGGCCACTTGTCCACCCCGGTGGGCCGGCCACCCCTCTCCAGCCCACTACCTCCAGCGAGAGCAGAACAGCTGAAGGGAGCAGTGGACACACCCTGGGAGGTGAAACCGAAGTCGACTCAAGCCCAGGCACAGGTGACTTATTTTTGTCCTTTACCCCTCCAAAGAGCAGCTGGCTTACACCTCTTCTGCACCTCCTCAGGCCATAGCTTGTGCCGGCCCTGCTCCCGGGGCGTGCTGAGATGGCGACTGAGACCATGCGTGGTGGCCACGCGCCTGCAATCCCAATGCTTGGAAAGCTGAAAACACGAGAATCACAAATCCAATCTGTGTAGTGAGACCCTACTGTAGACCCTGCACTAAAAAAAAAAAAAAATCTTCAAAATAAATTAGGCCAGGTGTGGTGGCACAGGCCTGTAATCCTAGCACTTGGGAGGCTGAGGCAGCAGGATCAGTGTGAGTTTAAGACCAGCCTGGGCTACAAAAATGAGCTCAAGGCTAGCCTGAACTGCATAATGAGACCTTATCTCAAAAAGACAAAATAAATAAATTAAAAATAAATAAATAAATAAATAATAAATAAAATTAATTTAAGAAAAAAGAAATGTGGTTAAAAAATATTTTTTAGCTAAAACTAACCAATATCCTAAAGTCAAATCCAGCGAGGGCCCACTCATAGTTTCAGGAACTGACAAAGACATCATCATTGGCGCAGTGCAACTGGCCTGAAAGTTAGCAGTCTCAGGAGGCTCTGAAGTGACTACATCTCCAAACTCTGAAGTTTTTGTAACATAAAGCCAGGCTTATCTAAAAGACACGGTTACACCTGTCTGCTTCTCATCATCCTGCTCTGTAGCTTTCGATGGCTTCCCTCAGGCTACCCTAAGGTGGACACAACCATTTGCAACAGAACAGGGTGGTGTCAGCTCTGCTGATGTCTCGAAGGCCAAGTAAGTCTAGCTTATCTATTTTAATTCCATTTCTGCATCATAGAAACAGCGTGCTAAAAGGCGTGTCCCTTACATTGACCCATGACTAGATCTTCTTTTTAAAATAGAAGTCCTCTTATTGAAGACAAACATATCCTGTCACAATTTGACCACCTAATTTTAGCTCCAGCTGGGCCTTGCTTAGCCACCAAGCTCCAAATCCAGGCTAGAAATAGGCAGAAGAGTGACGGTCATATGTTTAGCAAGATCCCCGGCGACGGGCCAACACACATGGGGCTGGGGTGGAATTTCTTGCCCTGCAGAAATGCCGCGCTAAATCTTCCTCTCCTGCTTCTCCCTTGCCCTACAAGTGGATCTGTCCTGTACAGTGAGCTGTCACCTGAAACTAACAAGAAGGATGTGTCCCCCGCAATCTGAGCCACACTCCCAGGACAGGACCTGCCAGCCCGACATGCCAACTTGGACCAGGATTTCTGGAATGGTTGGAAAACATATTGTAATGTCCATCTTGCTAAACTATTTCATTAATAACTTCTAGAATTTCACGAGGTCCATCTTTAAATCCTGTGGTATCCTCAGCCTAGAACTCATAGCATTTCTTTTTTGACGGCAGGAAATGAGGTATTCATTCTTCTCTCGTTCTCCCTTGCCTTTTGCCCTGGACATTTGCTTCTTTACTTACTTGGTACACGAAACGCAAACTACGGGGCTTACCCCTCCCTCTTCCCTTCGTTATTATTAGTAGAAGTGTATTTAGAGACAATCACCTATAAGCTGGTCAACACAACTGTGCTTTGTAGAAATTTAAAGTTACTTGTATACCTCTCTTGCCAGCTTCTTTTGATCTTTGTTTTTTGTTTTTGTTTTTGTCATTTTGAGATAAGGTCTTGCTGTGCAGCTCAGCCTGGTCTTGAGCTCACTATGTAGCTTCAGCCGGCCTCTGACTCACAAAGCTCCTCCTGCCTCAGCCTCCTGAGTGCTGGGGTTGCAGGTGTGTGCCCCACGCTCAGCTTCCTGTGGTCCAGCTTCAAGTCCACTCTCACAGAAGTTTCTCTGTACGCCAAATGAACTATAGAGTCAAAGGTAAAGGTAGCACTCTTCTAAATCTGTTTGTTTTTCCTGTGCAGGCTTCCTCAGGAGAATAAGACACAATGAAACAGCCTCAAGGGTCAGCGAAGCTAGATAAACCCTTGTGCAGCAAAACACCCTCCCTGTCAGTCACCACATTTGCAAACAGCAAGAAGCCAGCATTTGTTACCAGATCTTTTTAAGATGTACCTACCAGGTTCTTAATTCCATGTAAGATATTTTACCCAGGGCAAGTCTTATGGCAGGTTAATTCTCTCACCTGGGTCTGGAAAACCAGACTTAGGCTTCTCTTTGTGCGAAGGGAATGGGCTTTGCCGACATTTTTCAGAGGCGCTTGGACGGTCTTGCACCTCCTTCTGCCGGCACCATTACAGGGCCTCCAGGGAAGCCGCTGCAGCTCCAGCCCTGACTCCCCCTCTCCTGCGTGCAGCTGGGTCTGAGCCTCTGCCCTGGAGGATAACTCAGCATCCACCCAGCTGAGCTAACAGGAGGCAGTGGAGAGGACTTCCCTGGCCAGCGAGGAGGAACGAGGACAGCTCTGGGCAGGGCTGAGCAGTTTACCTGGACTCTCCTGGCCACTCTTATGCAAAGAGCATTGGCTTCAGAACGCTGTCTGTGGCCTGAGGGGCAGGGGACACACAGATCCTGTGGCCTCCTCCTCTCCCTGCAAAGCCTAGGCCCTGTCCTGGGAGAGGAGTGCTCGGTGACCTCTGTCTTCGCCTGGCAGCCCTGCTACTTTTGCTGCTGCATTCTCCTTCCCAGCCTCCTTGCTGGGCCACTCATTATCCTTTGGTGTCAGATTTAGTGTCACTTCTCTAGGAGTAAAGCAAGGAGAGGACAGGGACAATGACATTCATCCAGCCAACCACATGAGTTGGAGACTGGCTGACTGATCCCTCTGTGGAACTGATGTCATTGCCTGGGGTTCTTCTTAGCACTGTACGTTACATTTGAATGGATACGCACAAAACTCTACTCACTAAAATGTGGGAAACATCACCGTGCCATTCCATGCCTGTCAGCTCAGCACTGTGGGAGGCTAAGGCAGGATGATCACAAGTTCTAGTCCAGCCTGGACAAGTCAGCCACTTAGACCTGGCTCAAAATGAGATTTAAAAACATTGGAAGGGTCTGCAGCAGTAGCTCACTGCGAGGAGCGAGCTGGATCTCAACACTTCTCCCATCCGGAAGGTGTGGAAAGCAGCGTCCAAGGACTAAGAAACGGTCCCTGTGGAGGACAGAGTCCTGGTCCTTGTAAAGCCAGACCCTACCAGAAGGAAGGGACACAGAAGGCTCACGGTAGACAGCACAGGGTGGCACGGCTTCGCAACGCACGAGGAAGTGCTGTGGGTCGGGACCTCCTGTGGGAAGGAGAAAGCGTGCTGCCAGGTGGCGGGAAGCACCGCCTGCACGAGCACAGCCCTGCAGGGGCGGGGTGCCCAGGAGGTAGCGCAGTGCTCAGAAGGACCCTTCTTCCGAGGCAGTCCCACTGGAGTTGTTCAGGGTGCCTAACAGCAACACCGGGACGGACATACTTCAGGTGCACCGTCATGTTGTATAAGTTTCAGTACACTGAGAGCTGATGGCTCTGCAGAATGATCTCCTTACAGGTTTGGCCATTCATAGAAACCAATTTGACAGAAACCTGAATTAAATTTTCTTTGTGAAATTATACAGTGACATATTTTAGTTTCCTCTGACATGTCTTGGCTTTGTAGGGTTTGTACCATAACTGAAATCAGCTTCATGAACTGCTCAGAATTCAGGACATTGTGTTCCACCCTGCATTCCCAGCACTGACGTAAAATCAGATTTAAACATTTTTTCTAATGAAACTCTGACATACCATTTGATATGAAAAGAACACTTATCAGTCTTTTCAGTGGCTGTCTTTAAACTTATTTTCTATCCTTTGGATAGTTCTCTTACAATGTTGTAACAATCTTTAAAACCAGAAATTTGGGTCAGTGAGATAGCTCAATGGCATCAGTGCCTGCCTGGCAAGCACAAGGTCCTGAGTTCAATTTCCAGCACCAGACCCCCAAAAACTGGCTGCCAGGGTTTGCGGCAATATCCACATGCACATCTAGTAGCGCAAGGGCTGTGGTCACCCTGGGCTCATGCCTGAAGTGCTCGTGTCAGGGCTCCGCAGAGCGCAGGCAGCCACGCCCTCCACCGTCCTCACCACTACAAACCCTCCGCTCTCTCCTAGGTCTGGCCACTGTGGCCTGTGCTGTCTCTGCCCCTGCTGCCGCCAGTGCCTGTCGGAGCCCAGGTTCCAGCCTTGGGCACATCTGGGGACCCCTGGGCTCCATCTGGAACCTACCCGGGGACATGAGCATCAGGCAGCCACCTACCTGGCCATCCACTCGCTGCCAAGGACCTGCGCCCACACGCACACACTGCCTGGCTCAACCTCCACTCATGCCTGTCCTCTGCTATTTCACACATTACCACCTCCAGAGTGCAGGCTCGAAGAGGAGGCTACTGAGGGTTACAAGACACCCACAGCAGAGCAGAGAATTAGGCCAGACACAGGGACCTTCTGCGAGCAGGCTCTGTGGGCATCTGCTGTGCAGGGCTGCAACAGTCTGAAGAACCAGAACTGCAAAACCTTTTGCAAAAGTGCAGGAGCCCCCATCCACTCCAGGCAGTGGCCCAAGCATTCACCTCCTGGTGATGTACTGCTCTGGCCATGCTGGGTGGGGACCGCCATGAAGAAGAAACCAATGCAGTGTGTGGACAGGCACCAAAGTTCTTGTATACCTAAGAAAGGAGTTGTGATATCCTTTAGGAGGAAAGACTTGAAGCGAGCAAACAGCAAACCTGTGTTCTTGTGTGAGGTCACTCTGGTGGACTACCAGACACATGAGCTGAACAGGAGCCATCACAGAGGCTAGAAAGGAGATGGCAAGGACTGGCTCTAGGGGCAGCAGCAAATTCAAGAGCTAACCGCAGCTTTTTCAGGTCGAGGTTGTGGCCAGAACTTTTAAAACACGACCTGTAGCTCTCAGACACCCTCTGAGGCGGCAGCAGCCCCATCGTGCACCAGAGGCAGCCGAAAGCCTTGGATCTGCTTCTCGTGGTCAGAGTAAGAATCTGAGCCCTGAGCTCTCTCCTGACATGTGCCAGCCACTGCACAGTGTGAGGGGCCACCTTGAAATGGGGATGCCCCGCGAGAAGCTTTGGGGCAGAGAGGAGTCCACCATACAGCCCTCTCCCCCACCCCTACCCTCCAAGCTTGTCATGCTTGTCCACTTTGCCTCGTGGGCAGTGAGAAGTGAACATGCCTGGAGCCGTGGCCACATGCACTCTGACAAGCGCACTTAGCACCATGCCGCATGTGTGCGGCACACACCAGGCAGGTAGAACTCAGTGTGTCCTCCACACATGAAAAGAGGGCGAAACTGTGAGGGAACGGTAGGTCGGCCAGCTTGACGCGCTGATCTTCTTGCAGTGTTTATGATTACCAAAACAAGCTGATGTCTTCTATAGTCAATTTTGCCAGTTATACTTAAATAAAGATGAAAAAAGGCTCAGTGAAAGAAAAACCTCAACCTACTCTGGGAGACGCTACATCAAGCCCTGTGTGCCCAGTCAGCAGCCTGTCAAGACTTTCTCCCTCACGCCTGCGCTGTCAAGGTCTCACAAGTGTTCCCGTTGACTTGATTTGCTCCCATCCCCAAGCTACCCAGCACAGTCTCCCTTCCAACTCCAGTACTGAAACTTTGCCCAAACAGCATGAGAAGTGTGCGTTCTCCAAGCTGCGGAGATGCTGTCCAGGAAGAGCCCATGGTGAGCAAGGCTGGGAGAAACGGAAGAGGAAGATGTAAATGAGTGAGGGGATTAGCACCAGGCAGCATCCAATGAGTGTCAACAGCCCGTCAGCACAGGGAGGCTCTTCTATCCCCCTCCAAGACGGGGAGGCTCCTCAGCCCCAGCTGCACCCTGGGAAGCGGAGTCCAGCAGCCGATGCCTCCTCGGCCCAACAGAAAGGTGCTGGATGTCCCCTGTGACAAAGACAATGGTCTTGGCGGTCTAATCACGCAATCATTATCCACTGAGCCATACATCCTACCAATCAATCCTACCGGAATACGTTGTATTTGGTCACATGGAGAAACAGTTAGAGAATGTGACCCCTTGCACTATTTTCTCAGGTCTTGGACCAGGTTTCCATGGCCAATGATGACATTCAGTTATTATTAGTCGGGAAAATCAGAAATTAGTTTACAACAATGAGTTCTAAACGACCAATCCATTTCACACTGTGCTACTCCTTGTGAAATATATATTGGCCAGTGTAGCCATTTTTCAGGACTGAAATAAAGTTCAACTGTAACAGAAGCTATGTGGAGGAGGGGCGCCAAGACCGATCTTTCACGCACGCATGTTCTCAGTTCCATGCACTGAAACCGCTGCTGCCTCCATTTTGTAGCTGAGGAAACAGAAGCTCAGAGAGGTACAGCAACTGAGCCAGTCATTACCACACAGGAGAAGGGGATGCTGGAAGTTTATTCCCTTGAACTCCGGGGCTCAGAGTCAGAGGTTGCCCAGGGACACGTTTCACTCACGTCACCTGATGGAGTAGAAAAGCTGTAACATAAGGATAGACTCTCCCAGGTCCAACACTGCACCTTGGAAGAACCTTCTATGGGATTCGCCCAGTACCCCACAGACCATGTAAGCTGAGCAGATGCTTGCTTCTAGGGTTTAAGGCAAAGTGAAGTTGTAGGACATGGTGACAGCTTCAGTGACAGGTCCTAGGCTGGGCACTGAGCTGGGAAATTGCTGCGCAGCCACACACAATCCACGCAAACCGGGCGACCATGTGGCAGAGGGGACGCCCAGCATTGGCCACAGTTGTTGTGTCCTGTGTACCCTGCTTAGCAACCACCATCGGGTTGGCTCCCAGCGACGGAAGAGCCCTGAGCCATGCGGTGTGCGATGCTGGTGTGCAGGGCCCTGGAAGCCTGGGATTAGGCGATCTGGCAGGCGTCGTGGGAGTGAGAGGCAGCACTGACAGACGCGTGCGTATCCTGGGCCAGAGCGAGCCGGCCACGGGGAAGCATCTCAGCAATGAGGCAGAGGCAAACGACTTCTCGCTCACTTTCTGAAAGGGAGACCAGAGGCTGTGGGGGAACCTGATCCACGAAGCCATGCCCGGCTTCACGCTTTCCAGAGCCTCTTCCAGGCTTCGTCCCTTGCCAGGCCTTGCACGCACCGCAGCAATGGCACCGGTGGTCTAAGCGCCTGTGTCCTCATCAACCCTGCTGACCGGCGCAGTGCAGAGGCCAGGGACGTGGCTCCATGCTCTCCTTCCTCGCCACTCTCTCCTCATGCTTGGAGCGCGTGCCCCAGACCCAGGGACAGAGCAGAGTGTGGCAGGGCTGGAGAGCAAAGGTGAAGGCTCCCGGAGAGTGCCATCCCCACACCAGGAGGAAGGAGTAGACCATGACGTCACCAGCCTGTTGCTCCCCGCAACAGCCACCATCAACGTTTTGATAATTTCCTTCTTTTGTATAGAGTTGAAATATTTCTGTATCGAATTGTGAGTACAAATGGCTGATAAATGCACGAAAAAATGTCTGATGTCACTGGCCAGGACAAACACAAATTCAAGCAGCACCAAGATTCCATCTCAGCCCAGAAAGACTGCACATCACCGAACCTAAATAAGAACCAGTGTTGCTGAGCCTGTGGGCAAAGGGGCCCCACTGCGCAGTGAGGGGAGTAGGAGCTGGTACAGCTGACCACTCTGAAGTCAGGATGGAGAGTCCTCAAAACTGAAACCAGGAATCCCATCTGAGCCAGCGCTCCCCTTCTAGGTCGCTTCCTGGAAGAGCCTAAGTTATCTTACCACAGCTGTACGTGGCTACCCACAGCCGTGGCAACACAGCTGATAACAGCAGCCTGCACGTCCATCACAGAGAAACGCATGAGGAAAAGGTGGCACTTACACGCTGCTGACACTGCTGTGGCACGAAGAGGGCTGAGCTTGGGCCATGTGCGGGAAAACGGGCGCCTCTTTAAACAGGAATGCTAAGGGAAGCAGGCCGGACGTGTGACTTTAAATCCTGCATGGTTTCTCCTGTATGAGAACTGAAATCATAAATAAACAGCAAAACAAAAGCTAGATAATCAGATGTGGGAAGAGAGAGCTTTCTCAAGTGGAAAGAGGATGAAGAGGTAGGGTAGAAGGGGAAGGAAGGGAATGAAAACAGGAACTAAGACGCGCTAGGTGCGTCACCAGCTCCAAAGAGGAAGGCAAGCGTGTACTGCAAACCTGTACTAAGCATCATCACCAAAACACTGGGATCATCCATGAACTTCCAATTACTACATATAATATACAATGTACAGTGTTTACATGTTATTTATGATATGTATATGATTGGTGCTATGTGATATATACATATGTGAACATGTGTACTTATATATGCTTACGTGTAACTATAGGGATAAATATGGAAATGGATATAGGTACAGGTGGCTTATGGCTTATCTTTTGTACTTAACGTTATACAATGCCATTTTCCCATATCAATAAATATTCCTAAGAAATAAGACTTTTTAAACAACTAATATCCACTTTACAAATGGAATATACTGAATTATTTTCCCATTGCTAGAAACTGGATGGTCTCAGGTATCATTTATTAAAATAACATGTATAAATTCATCTGAGCATTTGTTTTATTGTCCTGAAATAATAATGTGTGCGCAACAGTGAGCTACATACTTTACACAAACTTGAAGCCATGTGTAGCTTCATAGGTAACTGTTCAAGCTCACACGACAGGAGAAAGGGGAGCTGAGGCTGCAATGCAGGCAGTCTTAGCCAGTACTGCACTCAGAGGCTCTGTGCTGGCTGCCTAAACTCGAAGCCACGCTGAATCAGAGGCCACAGAGATTTTATAATGAGTGTGTTTGTCATCGAAATAACTGCAGGGCCAGCAAGATAGCTCAGGGGACTAAGTGCCTACTTTGGCAAGCACAGGGACCAGGATTTGACCCTGTCCCACATGGCATGCTGGCCCTATCCCCTGGGCAGGGCAAACCGGATGACCTAGTCTGGGTGTGGCTGCATATGCCTGCAATCCCAGCATTGGGAAGGCTGAAAACAGAAGGATCACTACAAGTCCAAGTTGTGTAGTGAGACCTTATACGAAATACCTAAACAAAAAAAAAAAAAAAAAAAAAGAAGAAGAAGAAGAAAGAACTGTGCATATAGCGAAGTCTAAATCACACTAAGCGAAACTAAATGTGAAACAACACCTTTACACATTTTCTCCTCCTAGCACCCAAGTCTGATCCCAGCAGAGGCAGACATTTCTTCTCGGTTGTAACTGACACCACCATGTTCGCTAGTAGACACTCAGACAGGTTAGTTAGGTTCCAGCAATTGGCATTGATGAGAGGTACAGTCCACTGATGTGTCACTGAGGCCTTCCGTAGCAGGGATTGTGGGTGTGAGGGTCGGGAGCCAGAAGCAAGTCCTGCACATGGAGGTACAACTCCAACACGCTTCATTTTGAGACATCATGTAACCAGGCCAGGCACGAACTCATACCTTTCCTGCTTTAGCCTCCAGAGTGTTTGGACTGCAGGTCACTAAGCCAGCTAGCCATACCTCTTCTTATGAGACAAAGCTGTCCACGTGCATGTGGCAAGGGCTCTCATGTCTCAGGGGCAACTGGGACACCTATGCTATGATTTCTAGCCTTCACTTCTTTGAAGAAAAACAAAAAATTAAAATCATTACAGGACTTATTTTGACTAGCTGCTTCAGAGATTGCAGTCCATGTTGGCCGGCTCCATTTATTTTGAATGTGGGGAAAGGTAGAAATATCATGACAGAAAGGAATGGTAGAGGAAGACTCCTTACCTCATTGCCCAGGAAGCAGGGGGAAAAGGAAAGAGCCAGAGTGCAGAGGCAGGACGGGACAGCAGTCCTTGAGGCCACGTGCCCATGGCCCTCCCTTTGGCTTGGCCCATGACTATCTCCACCTCCTGCCAAGAACCCCACCACATGGTATCTCACCCATGGCTCGATGCACTCAACACCAGTCATGTCCAGTCAGCCCATTTCTAGCACATGAGACCTAGGCGTACACACAGCATTCTAGGTAGAGAACTGAGCCCACGAGCCATCTACAATCATTGCTTGAAGGCAAAGCTCAGCCTCAGATTCTTCTTCAAGAAGCTAAGAAAGCAGATTTCTGAGGTGAATCTCTGCTGAGAGTGTAGCGGATGACCAAGCTCTGCTCCCAGGCCAGGGTGCTCTCTTCCCAAGACAAGACTGGGAGCGCAGAGAGGCTGAGGATCTCAACACCCAGGAGCTGGAGGAGTGACTGCTCGGGTCCTGGCATGGGAAGCCCAGCAGCAGCAGGCAAACCCGCCATGCTTGGGCTCTCTGCGTGCCTTTGTCATGGGCCATTGTCGTTTTACGTGCCACTACACGGTTGACTTCCTACTGATGGAACTTTCCAAAATGTCCTTGCTATTCTTTAAACTAACTGTTTTTGAATAAATCAGTGATTCCAATGCTATGTTTCTCTTTGTTTGGGGGTGGTGTTACACTGCTAGCCTGGCAAGAACAAGGCCCCAGACTTGATCCTAGGTAAAGTTAAAAGAAAAACAAATGTATAACTTATCTTGGTTAAGATACGAAATCCTGTATCTGCTGGCGTGGGCCTGCACTCCTCACCCAGGACTTGCTCCGCAGCTCCCTAGAAGCCCTGGCCACGCACAGTGGAGATGCTTCCAGCTGCCTTCTTCAGTGTTCTGGAGAAGCCCACGCAGCTGCACCGCACACTCCCCCAAGATGTCAGGACAAGCGTGGGTTTGCTCAGCGGGTTCAGTCCTATGCACTGGGCTGGGGTTAGAGGGCTGAAGTTGTTCAAGCAGCAACTCTGCTTGCAGCCCAAGGTGAGCTGATGGCGTTGTTTCTAGCTGACTCGTACAGTAAAGGAGATCCAACTACATTTAAGGATTTTCATGCTTCTTTTTGATTTTCCCTACATAGAAGTTTGCCATTTTTTGCATCACACCTTTGAAGGCAGAGTGTATTACGGTCCTAAGAGCTGCTTAAGAAAAATACTACATTATTTCAAATTCAATAAAATTTTTTCATATATTTAAGATTTTGTAGTTTTCAAACCTATATGAAGACTGGAGGCAGAAGACAATCTCTGAAATTTACAGCACTGCTTTTTTTTTTATTCATCTTTACTCACTGCTAAAAACAATAAGCTGAATGACTTATTCCTGTCATTTAAAAAATATTCACTCAGTCTATTTGTAATTCATTAAAGCATAAATTCATTATTTACTTTTTCACCAGTTAATTTTAATTTGTAATAACGTATGTTTCATATCTTAAATTCTCAATGTTAAGGATATATTTAAGTAGCAAAAGAGCTATGTCAATTTGCCAAAAATAACATGCCCACCTTAAACCATGCAACAACACTGAGAAATAATTGCACAGTGACACACTGAAAATGGCCCTGGTATGTCTGAGTCTGAGAAGTATTTAGCCTGACAACAGACAGCGCACCACGTGTTCCATCACGCCCTTGAGGCCTGAGTAAGGATTTCCACCCAAGATGTCCCAGGGCAGGTCTTGCATCCCCATTGGTGGGGAGGGAGTGATGGGCAGAGACAGCTGCTCCTGGCCACCCTGGGCCCCACCTTCTGCCTGAAAAGATCTCTGACCAGAACATAAAGACTGCATCCAGCCCACACGCTGTGCCCTCACATGCCGATCTAACCCAGGGCGCCTGGGCAGAGCAGAGCCCCAGCCCCGTGAGCAGCAACCCATTAGGTCCCCAGTGCGCCAGTTTCTCACAGGTCTGTGAGGCAACAGCAGTAGTTTTCGAGCATGTGCTCTCACTGCACAAGGAGCACAGGAGGGTTGGGGCCGGTTGGGCATTGTGGAGTGAGGCCACCACTGGGCCTGGTGCTGTACAGCTGGCACTCACCTGGGCCAGCTGGGCATGCCCATTTGATCTAAGCAAGGGAATGATGGCAGAGGGGTGGAAAGAAGCGGCAGCATTGCTGTGCAGAGGCCTTGGAGACTGGAACAGGCCACAGGGGAGGCCCAGCAAGCTACCCACAGCTGTCATCAGGGAGCAAGGGCTTGGCCTATGGTTGCATGGAGGCTGACACGGCATGCATAGGCCTGAAGAGCCCTGCCTTGGGAGAGCACCTCCCGCATGTGAACCCCTATTGATCCTGGGGTGCCCGTCTCCAGCAGCTGCCTGACTCTGAAGGGCAGCACTCACCTCAGGAGGTGAAGACTAACCTAGGGGGCCAAGGGGACACAGCATCTGCTGCCCGTCCATCATCCCTGCTGGTTGCTCACAGCCAGCCGTGGCCATGGAGCTGGCCTCCAGCGTGCTGCAGCCACTCAGCCGGATGCACAAGTCCTGCTACTCAGCGCTGGAAGAGAGACCAAGGATGCCTGAGGGAGTAAAAGAATGAGAGAGCAGGATACCGCGGCCAGGTGGTCACGGGTACATGCGCACTCTGCACTTTCTCCAGATGCCAGGCATTCCTCAGCACCCGGCAACTGTCCCCAGCCCTGCACCAGGGGCTGGGGCTTCCACATCCTTGAACAGCACATCCTTTGGTACAGTGACAGGGTTGCAGTGGGAAATAAAAGCTGACAGGAAGGACAGAGTGCAAGCTTCGTCACTGTCTTAAGACTAATTCAGGAGCCCTAGGCACCACAGAGGGTCCTTCAGGGAAGGCGAGGAAGAACCAGACACTCCCTTTCAAGTGTTCTCAGCAACACCCATCCTCCCATGTCCAGGATGCCTGGTTTCTTCCATTGTTGCAGTAGGGATCTGCTGGTCTCAGTCAGATAGGCTCAAAACAGACAAGCAGAAAAAAGCTGGGCTAGATGGTGGCAGGTCTACCTGGTAGGCAAGACCAACTCAACCCCACAACAAAACCAACTTTTATGTACACCTCTGCAGGTTGCCTAGCAACTAGTAGCTGACCTTAACCAGACAAGACGTTTAGCTCAAGACTTCTTTGCTTTAGACACTGAAGCCTACTCTAGGATCACTTTCCTAGCTCCCTGGGTTCCCAGCAGGCTGCCACCATTATTTTCTTCTTTTGACTCTCAGAAAACTTGCCATTATGAAAACTGGCAATAATATAATAAAATGTTCCCTCTGGGCCACACGGAGTACTCTCAAGGACTTGTTCTCAACTGCATCTGCAGCCCTAGGAAGTGGGAATAGTGTGCTGTTACCCTAGTTTACAGATGAAATCATGGGGTGTGACTGGTCGTAGGTTGCAAAACAAGCAGATCACAGCAGAGTAGACTTCAGATGCTGGATTTCCAAGACCAGGCCTTCTTCCAGATCCAAGGTGTCCATGGTGCCAGCCCTGACCACAGCTGTAGCAACACCAGTCCTACAGGCCAGGACCAGGAAAAGACCCTGCCTGGAGTGTCTGAGCACACTCACACTACCGTGAACGGAATCACATCCTCACACCAGTGTGTGTGTGTGTGTGTGTGTGTGTGTGTGTGTGTGTGTGTGTGGTGTAATAAAACTGCTCTCGTTCTTCCTACGAGGTTGGTAGCCAATAACAAGGGGTCTCTGAGTAAGCTCAGCTCCTTTATGAGCAGCATCCCCTGGATTTAGTAGCTTTTCCTCAAATCCTTTAGAACTCAAAATTAAAGAATGAATTATTGATTGGTGCTGAGAAGATGCACAAAATAGAGCCATGTGTAGGAGGAGACAGGGAGAGGGAGAAGGACAGCGATTGGGAGAGGTACAAGGAGAGAGGTGGGGACAGAGCTTTTCAAAAGCAACAAGACCCAATTTTTAGACCACAAAAAACAATTCCTAACATGTAAGAGGCAATTCCTTTAGAAAAACATTGAGGTAGGGCAGCATATGCCCAGCACAAAAAGCCAGCCGTCTTCCGATTACTGTCAGCTTCCATCAAAGGGGTCACCTCGGGACTCACAGTTGTACAGATTCCTTTCTTTACTCCTCCTTTCATGAAAAAGAGAACATGATCTATGACTAGACAACTTTTCCAGTCCCCTCAAAAACATAAGAAAAAAAATCTCTGTTGCTTAAAATGAACAACAGAAGAGCATGGCCAAGGCGTGTGGCATTCTGCTCAGGATAGTCCTTTTGCTGTTTGACTTTCCACACCCATCCAGAGCTTTGGGTTAGAGGGAGCCAGGACACAGCTCATAGGCACTTGGACTAAGGCCAAGCCAACTGCTGCAGATGTGACAAGCCACAGAAGAGTCCCTGACATGGCCAAGAAGGCTCCACAGGGCTCTTGACGTGTTTTAGACCAGTGTGAAAGATTCAGCCACGAGACTACTTCGAACACAGGGAAAAGCGACTTCACCAGTGTGCTAACTAACCACTCTGTCCAGTAGCAGTGACCTTTGGCTCTCTGCTAACTCTACCCCAGAACAAGCTCAAGTCCATTTTCTCAACCTCAAAGCCATTTTCTTCTCATGGTGCAGGAGAGGAAGGGGTAGGGAAAAACAGAATAAAGCCCTGAAGTCATTGGTTGCCTGAGGTGCGCGAAAATAAACCCTAAATGTATGGTGCCAAGCAGAAGGTCACAATTCCTAGTCCTTGAAGTCTAACCAAACGCCATGCTCATGTTTGTTTCTTTGTTTTGGCGGTGTCAGGGATCACACCCTACACCCCCCGTCACCCATTACAATTTTCCACAACCTAATGAGGAGCTATACAACAATGTCTAATCAATAGTATCCAAAATGCCCACACTAAAAAAAAAGGAAAGAATTCTAGTGTTCAATGTATCTGTCATACCCATCACAGTGGGACTGTAAACTTCAGGAAGCGATTCATAACAGCAACTCTGCTGCACAGAGTGCAGTGCTTCTCAGGTCTGCCCGCCCCAGAAGTGCAGGGGGTGGGGGCAATAGCCTCCTCACTCAGGGGTCTGGGGAAGCTAAGAATTTGCATTTCAAGCCTGATGCTGATAAGGGAACAGAAAACCATTCCCAGCTCTGAGGAACTGTGTGGAAGAGGCCTGAACAAAGGGAGGGCCGAGCTGCAAGACCCTCTGAAGTGGAGAAACCGCAGAGCCCAGAGTGTCTTTCTGCTACGCTACACAAGCAGCCTCCAGCCTTCCTCAGCGGAGCTAGTTTTGATAGGAAACACTCACTCAATAGAAAGAACACAAAAGCTCACCACACACACAGAACAGTACACATGCAATTTCCGCACCTGAAAGGAACTGAGTTCACAGCCCTTCAGCAGAACAAACAAAAAATCCGGTGTCAGTATGGGACAGCAGCATGAAGTCAACATTGCTTAGACGAATAATGAAATTATTAGTATACATCTAGTATACTTGTACCATTAGTAGGCAGAAGGCAGGAAGAAAGAGCTCGATTCAATAGAAGAGGGCACAATGCGAAGCTGCACTGCTCAAGCTCTTCAAACGCAGTCAGGTGATCACAGCTCCTGTCTTCCCAGCTGCCGCCCTGGTTTTGGCTTACTGCCCCAGTGCTTTGTCTTTGCTCGAGTACAGGGGGTTGGATGCAGGGCTTCACACAGCTAGGCAAGCGCGCTATGCTAAGCCACACCCCCTGCTCCCTAAAATATAGAAAAAAACATAAATAACAAGTGGCTAGTCCAGCACAGCAAATTCAAATTATTAACCTAGTGAGCAGAGAAATAAAAGGGAATTATCACAGATGCAATTCGAAAACACAAGATTGACTAGACTGAGCCCAGGAGAAAAGCCCTGTTATGCCTGGCGCAGTGACGCACACCAGTCATCCTAGCACTCAGGAGCTGAGGCAAGGAGGTCACAAGGTCAAGGCCATCCTGTGCCACAGAGAGTTCAAGCGTAGTCTAGCCTGCAAAGTAAGATCCTATCTCCTGCCCCTGCCCCCAAAATCAAAACACAAGGCAGGGAGAAAACTGACATTGATTTCATGCATTGCTGAGCTACTACAGCAAAAAACAGAAATACATCGTGGTTATTACATCGCCGGCTTTACTTACATGGGGAATAAAAAGATAACCGTTGATTTTTTATTTTTTATTTTTTATTTTTTATAACCGTTGATTTTAGACGCGAGCAAGTCGGGATGGTGTCAGACAGCATGGGTGCATGCATTCCCTCCGCAGAGCGCAACACCTGCTCTGTCCTGGGGAGGCAGCTGCAGCTAGCAGGGACTTGGCGGATCCAGTGAGCAGTTTAGAGTTTCCTATTTTCTGAAATTTCTGCTCACATACAAAATACCCTAAAACACAGCATAGGTGACTTTGAGGTCATTCTCAAACACACAGAGGAACCCTGACTGAAGCTCTTAAACTAATTAAGTTTAACTTGGTCCAGAACTGAGAACACGGGAAGGGCCAGGCACAGAAGCCTGCAGCATAAATCCGGGATGTGGCCAAGACATAAGTTTACACTTCTGCGGGCCACATTATCAGTGTGAATATTGCTTAACGGGAGTGATACTAGCAAAGTTTGCCAAAATGCAGATAATGCAGTAGTCTTTTTAACATTTAATTTTAACTTAAAGATAATTCTCAATCAAAAATTTAAAATGAATTGTCAGCTTTCTTACTGATATTTCAAAAAAAAAAAAAATACCTGATACCCACAACTTAAGGAAGAGGTTTAATTCAGTCCCCAGCCACAGAGGATTCTGTCTATATTAAGATTCAGCCCAAATAGTAATATTCAGCCCAACGCAGATTAACCCCTGCTGGGCACAGTGCCCCATGATCCAACCACTTCTTCAGGAACCTGCAAATCCTGTCACATTCACAATGAAGCCTGTGACATTCCATCCCTCGTCCCCGTGACACCCCCCCAAATTTGTATGAACCATACTTAAATCTTCAATTACCAGTAGCGACAAGGTCACAACTGCATGTACATGATATAACTGTCCTGCGTTTAACAAAAAGTGCATTAATTCTTTTCAAAAAGTCTCACTGACTCCAGCATTGCTCAAAATTCCACATGAGCATTGCAAGGTCTGAGGCCAGAGGAGAGGAGCAGCAGCTGGCTGCTGGCCACAGGGACAGCAGCCTCTGCTGATGTGGATGGCTGACCATGGAGATGTGGAGGATGAGAACCCCAGGGCCAGGGGTCCCTGCCCCAGCAGTGGCCAGGGCTGTGTTCTAAAATGGTAAGCTGGCACTTTTACAGTCCTGAGCTGCCTTCCAGGTATCTTTTCTCATGTTTTAATAACAAATTAAATCAATTTGTTATTTTTTGCCCAGTGTAAGCTATAAATGGAGCTTCACTGTAATTTGTATCTATTATTATAAAGTATATTTTCAGCATAGGAATGTGGCACCTATTCTGCTTATCAGTTAGCTTGATTTTTAATGGGTGTGGGATTCCACTTTCCCCTCCTCCTGGCCTCCAAATGCTCAGAGCAGTAACAGTTTTAGGTCAGCAGTAGCATGGCCTGGGTCTCAGGTCCTTCGCCTTGGGAGCTGCTGCCTGTTGAGTAACCGCATCCCTTAAATTGCTCACGTGAGGGAAAGCATCACCCTGGAGGGAGCGCCAGGCATTTCTTCCTCTGAGAAAAATACTCCTACATAGCTGACAGACACACAGGCAGCAGACAAAAGGCAGTTTGAGATGAAGGAATGATTCTGAGATGTGGAAGAAAGCTTAGCTCAGAAATGTAGAGGGACGAGGCATCTGCCTGGCGCGGTAGCACAAGCTTTCATACCCTTCCCCAACAGGCACTGAAAGGCCACCATGGGCCCCATGCCGTGCTGGGCACAGGGCTCACGCAGGCTTTCACAGGGCTTCTGGACCAACGCGAAGCCCAGAAACCAATCCCACACTCACCTGGAATACTTTATCCAGCCTGATTTCTGA
This sequence comes from Myocastor coypus, assembly GCA_004027025.1. Taxonomy (NCBI): domain Eukaryota; kingdom Metazoa; phylum Chordata; class Mammalia; order Rodentia; family Myocastoridae; genus Myocastor; species Myocastor coypus. Next base: position 58,634 of record PVJA010004846.1, on the reverse strand, counting down.
AGTGGAAATGTGCCTCCAGGAGAGGGCAGATGGAGGTGCTGAATGGTGTGTTGAGATCACAAAAGGAAGTTCCAATCACAGCATCACTTAAGCAATTTTAGAACTGAACAGGCAAAGCAAAGGAAAGAGAAAGTAAAAAAAAACACTCAGCATGAGCTTAGAAAGCCACTTAGACCTTAGTCCTGACGCCTGTCGCTGGAAAATCCAGCTGGGTAATTATGTGCATGTTGTGTCTTCCTGGTCTTTAAAAATACAAAAATTGGAAACAAACCCAACATCCATCAGTGGAGAAAGGATAAGCACACAGTGGTGGTACATCTCCAGTGGAACATAACTCAGCAGTGAAAAGGAACAGCTCTATTTTTATACCAGGATTTGAACTCAGGACCTCACACCCGTCAGGCAGGTGCTGCACCCCTGGGCTATATCCTGGCCCAGGAACAACTCTCAATGGATACAGCTTCGGTGATTCCCCAACACATATTACTGCATGAAATGAACCACAACAGCACACGCTATGTGCTATACTGCTTCATTGAGAAGACATTCTAGAAAGAAATGGAAAGGTGGATAGAAAAGATCCAAGTTGTTGGTGCAGAGAAGAGAGGGGCAGGAGTTGGCAGTGAAGAAGCTCAAAGGGGACGTGGGAGCCAGTGAGCTTCTGCCTCTGCCATGACAGGACTGTAGTCCTGCGTAGAACTCAGGTTCTATGTCACAAAGAAGAAGCTTGTCTGTGTACAAATTATACCTTACCTTATTATTTATTTTTGTGAAACCAGGGATTGAACTCAGGCCCTTGTGTTTACCAGGCAAACATTTATTCCAGCTTCTGTCCCTGAGTCACTATGATACATAGGTAGTAACCGCAAGTTGAAATCAAGTAAGCGCAAGCCACTGCTGCATCTTCGGAATCCCAACAAGCCTCACAGCTAGGCTGGAAATGCGCGTGCCAGTTGGCTCACCCATACACGGTTCATTTCTTTTTCTGCTTCTTTGAAATCCTGAAGTGCACTCTTGTCTCAGATTTGACTGAGGTGAGAGAGGCATCCCACGCGAAGCCTGTCTTGCCTGTAAAACTGGAACGTGTAAGGCAAACACACCTCGCAGATCCTTGCTCTGAGCCTGAAGAACATAAGCGATCAGCTTTTCAAGTAGTCGCACAACCCTCAGGCAGTTGGAGAACACTGACAAGAATAGCTGAATGGGAAATGCCCTGTGCTGGGGGCAACAAGAGCCCGCTGAGCCAGCATGGCATGGCGGCCCAGTAAGGACCTTGGGCCGGCACCATGAGGCGCTGAACACAGAGCACTCACTCCTGAGCACAGGAATTATTCTCTGTGTTCCCTGAATCTCGATGTAAAACATATGTGGCTAGTTCCACCCGTGGCCTAGAGCTGCAGCTCAGGAGACACAGGCATAGTTAAGAACCCTAAACCCTTCCTCCAAACCTTGCACATCTAACCAGCTGCTCCAACAATAAAACGCCCTGTTTGCAACAAGGACACCAATGGTCCCCAGAAGGCCCTGGGTTCCAAGGCTACTCACGGGAGAGGACAAATCAGCGCCTCCCTTTTTCTTGTGTCTAATTTCTCCAAGACCTCACATACGAGTGTGAATTGTCTGTCACTCTCATGGGAATGACCTCTGTCATAGCAAATAGTGCAGAGGGCAGAGACAAGGCAAAGATAAATGAGGCTTGGTTGAATCCATAGCATGCTTTCTGTGCTGCTGTAACCCCTTACGTTCTAGCCTTCTGAGGCAGAAAGATTTGAGTTTCCTTTAAACAGGCACCAACAGTGCACATAAACGTGGCTTCCTGAGTAGCTTCAGTGTCCTGGCCACTTCTGTGGTCAGTGGTACCAGACCATCCCCATCAGCAAGAAGTGTTGGAAAATGAAAATGGAGATGGCACCAGCTCTGCCTGAATCCAGCAAAACAAAATCAGCCTGTGCCACTGAGAGCAAAGAAAGGAATATGATTTCAATGAAAAAGCCTTTAAAAGGATATTAGTAACAAAATTCTTTGTGAGAAGTGTGAGAAGGGGCTGGGGAGATAGCTCCATGGCATGAGTGCCTGCCTAGCAAGTGCAAGGTCATGAGTTCAAACCCCAGTCCTGAAAAAAAAAAGGTGTGAGAACAATAGCCATTCTAGCCACAGTTATTACAAAATCACTTAATATAATTTACTGTATTAACAGATTAAAATTCAGCTCAGTTGGTGAAGGAAAAGTATTACATAAAGTTCAACTATTCATGATTTTAAAAATAAATCCTTAGCAAACTAGTCACAAAGACTCCAGTAAAGAAATTTAAAAACTGAAGGAAATTATATGTTTAATTACAACATGTTTTAAATATCCTCATAAGATTGGGAACAAGAATGTCACCTACCACCATTTGTACTCAACATTTTACTGGAGTTCCCTGTCAACACAGCAGAGACAAGAGGTATCAGGATGGAAAACATGAACAGAGAAAAGGGGAAGCCTGCCATCCCTTACAGACAGCATGAGTCTCACACAGAATCTACGAAGGTCTACAAGCACAGTAACATTCACAAGGAAGTGGAGCAGGGGCCTGAGTGAGGGATCACTCTAGCCATCCGCATGGTGGATTGAGATGGAGGAAGCTGCCCTGCCAGGTATGGCTGTAGTTTCTGCCAACTCTTTGAAAATTTCCAATACGACCTAGCAACCAGGCCTGGTATGTGAATGAGACCGCCCGGGGCCGACCAGAAACTCATTCAACAGAGCGACAAGGCCTGGCATATAAGTAGAATTTCATCCATCAGACAGGCCCAGTGTGGAAAACTCTGACAGAATTCCCTGCAGAGAGACTAGAGACAAGACCCACCCAGCTGATCCAGGAGCAGAACATTTTGACAGAGTGGCACAGCAGGTTCAACTCCAAGAGCTGCAGCAGAAGGAAGAGGAGCTCAGCAGCCAGACCCAAGCCACACCCACCTGGAGGCATTTGAACTTGGTAGATCCAGATCTGGTGCTAAGGTAAGAACTCTACCAAAGCTTTACACCAAAGGTCAGGAGGAAGGGCTATACAAAAGGACAAAGAGATGGAGCAGAATGTGCTCTCAGGCCCTCAGCCCACCCAGAACAAATACAGGAGCCAACAGCATAGAAGAAATTGGAAAGCACACAACTGAAATCTCTCTCTGAGATAATAGCATCCAAAGTAAAGAAACAACTGCAGAAATGTATAGAGGAAATCAGACCAGAAATAATTTCTGAAGTAAAAAAGGAAATAATACCTATAATAAAAGAAGCGCTAGGTGCTTATAAAGAAAACACTGATAAAATAATTAGGAGAGAATAGAAAATTGATGCAATACTTGAATGAGCAATATAGGAAAGTAATAGAATGTATGAAGCAGATTCAAAGTGCTATACAGGAACTTAAAACCTCAGTCACAAGCTCGCAAAACTGTTTCAATGAAAGTGAAAATAGACTTTCAGACCTTAAAGACACCATTGCAGCTAGTGAAAAGGTAAGAAAAGATCTCTTAAAAACAACTAGGATGCAAGAAAAAATAATTCGACATCTGCAAGACAATGCAAAGATGAACAACATAAGACTAATAGGCATCAAGGAGAAAGAAGGAGTCTGTACAAATGATATAAAAAGAATATGGCCAGAATAGCAGAAAACTTCCCAAATATGGGGAGACAATTTGACATTCAGGTAAACTGAAGCATATACAACTCCAAATAACATCAACCCAATTAAAGCCACACCCAGACACACAATAATCAAGGTCCCAGAAATTCAGCACAGGAGAAGTTTACTAAAAGCTGCTAGAGAAAAGAAACAGATCACATTTAAAGGAAAATCTATGAGAATAATGACAGATTTCTTTTCATAAACCATCCAGTCAAGAAGAGTATGTAGCAAAATACTTCAAGTCTTGCAAGAAAACAAATTCCAGCCCAGATTTATATACCTTGCAAAACTCTCTTTCGAGTTCAATGAAGAAGTGAAATACTTCAAGAAGAAGGAACAACTAAAGGATTTCATGATGACAAACTCAACCCTACACAGACTACTAAAAGATATTCTAGAGAGGGATCAAACTGAGCACAGATTCATGAAGGAGAATGGAAAGAACCCACCAAATAGCCAAACAAACATAGGAAAAGAAGAGGTATTCAACAGCAGTCTTTCAACTATTCTTTTGTATATAGCAGCTAAATATTTCCATCAGCATATTCTACAAATAGACTTCTCCTGCACCCTATGGGTCATGATTCTATCTGGGTCTACAGGGTGGATTTCAAGGAAACAGCAGTAGCTCAGTCCCACAAGTGACACCTGGCCACCAGTAAGTGTCATGGACACTGTTCATATACACAACATACTAGAACTTTATGTGATATCCTATCCCCAAACTGTTAGAAGTTCTGGTCATATATTTGCCATTCCAGTATTTATGTTATGTTTTATTCTTAGTAATTCTTTACTGCCATGGAAACTTTTTCTTAGTTGATATTTTTGTATATATTAGCCTACTCAAATATTGTGTGAGGGGATGGGGAGACAGCTCAATAGAACAAGCACTTATCTGGCAAACACAAGGGCCTGAGTTCAATCCTCAGTTCACCAAAAAAAAATATATGTACTATGGGAGTACTCTGAATTTATTACAGATTTGTACATATGATACACAATATTCTGGCCTCTAAGTTGGACTCACGATTTGATTTGAATTTTGCAATACTGTTTTGAAGTCTTAAATTTAATTTTAATTAATTAATATTTAATTGATTTTCTGAATATTGTTAATTAAACTTTTTGTTTTATGATTCATACTGTACCTCTGACTTGCAATTTACTTATAAGAGAGCCGGGCGTGGTGGCGCACGCCTGTAATCCCAGCACTTCGGAGGCTGAGGCAGGAGGATCAGTGTGAGTTCGAGACCCGCCTGGGCTACAAAAGTGAGCTCAAGGCCAGCCTGAACTGCACAGTGAGACCCTGTCTCAAAAAGACAAAATAATAATAATAATAATAATAATAATAATTTACTTGTAAGACATGGAATGATATTTTCTCCTAGTACTAGAAACTTTAAAAAGAAAAAAATATGCATATATACACATACATATATGTATACACCAGAGAGTTAGGATAGTTATACAGCTACTTTCTCTTAGTTCATTGAAAATAAAATTTTGTACTAATATTGTTTAGACAAGATATCAGGTCTGCACCTTGTCCTCTGAATAACTACTATAAAGACAACAGTATGCATGGTATTAATTGTTGTGACTATCCTACTAACTTGTTTTGAAACTGTTTCATTGCTATTTTATCTTTTTTCTCATTAAAATGAATATAAATAAATAAATAAGTATAGAAAAAAAGAAAATGTCCTTTGCTCTCCTTCTTTGCCAATGTTTGTTTTGTTAGGCTTACTCTTTCTCTACTCTAAATTAGATCTTTTATTATTCTGATTATTAGTAAGGTTAATAATCTTTACAGATTTAATGTCTATGTATTTTTGTTTTCTGTAAATCAACTGTACTTTTGCTGGTAGATTGTCTTTTCTAGCAAATTCAATGAATACTTAAGAGTATGAAGTCTCATTGTTGTTTCACAAATATCTTCTCACAATGTGACTTGCTTTGCACCTTGCTAGGTCTTTTATTAGGCTGAACTTTTAATTTCGATGAAGTCAGATTTATTGATTATTTCCCCTAGGATCACACCTTCTCTATCACTTGAGCGAACCGCTGAGACCAGGCATGGTGGCGCATGCCTGTAATCCCAGCACTGGGGAAACTGAAAACAGGAGGATCCCTATGAGTCGGCACTGCGCAGGGGGACCGTGCACCATACACATAAAAGAGAATCCAGAGTCACAGTGATGAGACATTTTCCTAACTTTTTCCACATTGCTGTTAGACTTGCATTAGAGTAAATTCAGTGAGGACCTTTTGACATGTGGTATAAGTTAGGCACCAAAATTTATTTTTAAGTATGGAAAAAACAATTACACTAGCGATATGATTTTATATTCTATTTTGCCCTGCTACCTTTAATACTACTTTGGTGAATTTTGATGTAAAATATATGTGTTATTGTTCCCAACTGCTGCTACTCAGTAACCTTATTTTCTTATTATGTATTTGTTCAATGTTAACATCTAGATCTTTTCTATTCTCTCACTTTATTTTAAAAATAATTTGGTAAAACTTCTCATAAATCAATGTTTTTAACAGGAAATGTTAACTTTAAATGAAATACACCCTGACTCATCCCAATGACTGACAACAGTTCTACAAAGCACTGTACATGGTTCCAAAGTTAATCCTCAGGGTATTTGACCTTAGAAGATACAAAAGATGAATGTTTTATTATAAAGGTCTTGCTTTAACTTGCCCTTGATCACCCAGCAGAAAAGCTTAATTATGAGGCACAAAATGCACAGCTAGATTAGTATGATGAGCTGTAAGAGGCTTAAATCAACAGCCTCCAACACTGCCAGTTTCACTGGTAACCCAATGCAAATAAGGAACATTGGACTATGTGTACAACTACATCTTCTCAGTTCAAAGAGAAGAAATTTTTTCTCTTTTTTTTTTCTTTTCCTTCCTTACCAATATCGATCAGAAAATTTATCATGTCTACACCCTGTGCTCAGTATAACTACTATGAGGACAACAACATGCAATGTGTCAATTACTGCAAATGTACCATGAATGTTTTGAAGCTATCATATTATTTCTTATTAAAAGTAATAAAAAGCAATAATAAAAATAAATGAAATGCAATAATTTAATTTTTTGATGTGCGGATAATATTTTTAAATTTTACTTACAGAGGAAAAACATAAAACAGATTTTCAAAAAGGCTAATAAGAGATTAACAATAACTGATACATTGCATATATCTTCATAGTAGTTACTGAGATTAGAAGATATAAACATAAAATATTGTCTAAACAATATTAGCTCAGAGTTTTCTTTTCAATGAACTAAGGGAAACTAGCTATGTTGGGAGCCCCAGGAAGCCAGGAAATCTATCAAGTGTGTGTAGGTGGGACTGGACTTTCCTGCCTGGAGCAGAAAGCTACCCCAGTGCTGAGGAAAACATCCTGTCTGGTTCAGGCCAGCTATTGGTTGCTGGCTAGCCTTGTGTTATGGGATGCAACTATACAACTATAAATAAAGGATTGTGTGTGCATTGAGTTAGTCTCCCCGATCAGGCAGACTGGCAACCACCTAGCCCAACTTTTTGTCTTGTCTATCTTTTTGATTCCTACCGCTGTGTCTCCGCGGGGTTGAACCATTCACAGTAAGATCAATGGATCCCTACATTTACGGATCCCTACGTAGCTATACAATTATCTTAACTATCTTGTGTGTATATGTGTATATATATATATATTCCTTTTCCTTCCTTTCCCCGTAAGTTTCTCTTTCCTTTAGAACAGTTTTTCCCCAATTCACAAGATCTGTTGCACATTTTAGATCCTATTTACTCATTCAGCTTCTTACACTAGAGAGACAACACGTTTATCCAGGTAAGTCTGATTTGCTTATGAGTTGCACGCATTTACCTATGTAAGTCTCAAGTTTGTGCTTCTCTGTGGATAAATAGTACTCCATTATATAAAAAATCTTTTGAATCCATTCCTCAGTCAATGGGCATTTGGGTTACTTACAAGGTTTAGTTGTTACAAATGGTTGCACGTATATCACTGTGCTACGATGTTTTTAGTTCATCTAGGAAGACATCCAGGAGGGAAATAGCTGGGTCAAATGGGACCTCTAAGGTCCCATTCCTCCTTTGAGGAATCCCCACACTGATTTTCACAGTAGCTGGACCAGTCTACACTCCCACTAACAGTGAAGAAGGTTCCTGTTTCTCTCCAGCCATGCCTGCATTTGTTATTCTTGATGACAGCCATTCTTTCCAGGATGAGACAAAAACTCAATGTTATTTTAATTTGCATCTCTTGGATGATCAGTGATGTTGAAAGTTTTTTTCATGTATTTATTTGCTATTTGCATTTCTTCATCTTAGATGTATTCATGTTGGGTGACCATTTTTGGATTGGTTAGTTGAATTTGAGAGGTCAGAGTTTTTTCAATTCTTTATATGTTCTAGACATCAGAAATCCAAGACATTAAAAATTCCTTCGAAAGAATACACAACAGACTGAGAAGGAGTATAGAATATCAGATCTAGAAGACACAGTTGTAGCTAGTGACCGGGAAAAGACAGATACCTTAAAAATAGCAAGAGACCAAGGAATAATGTCATTTTACACTCCTTTATAAGATAGCTAATCACGTTTAGAAGATACTCTTTGCTGCTGACCTGCTATCTTTCCTTTTTTCTTAGTAGAGAATTCCTAAACTGTGAAGGTAAGGTACACAAACTTTGGTTCACGAGACCCAGTCCTAGCACACAGAACTGCCCCCTCAATGTGGAAGCCTCGCTACGACCCAGGGAAGAGGCAGATGGGCCCGGATCATTCGGAGCACAACTCCTCAGGTGCTTGTGGACAGAGGCCTGGTCCTGGGATAACAGTGGCCACACTGCAGGTGGGGAAGGGGGCTCACTGCTGACCCCAGCAGGAGTTGGAGGCCAAGGGCACATGCCCAGCCCACCCAACACTTACAGGTGCCACTGCACACATCTCTATCCACAATGATATGAAGAACTTCCCAGGCCCTGCTCGATGCCAACTGGAAAATTCCAGTCCCGGTGCTTGGTTACCAGGCTGGGTCCCTCTCTCTCCTGCTGGCCAGGGCTGGCGCTACAATAATGAGACAGCTAGAGGCAGTCCCACAGCTTTGCTAGCCTCTGCTGCAGCCATACTGCCCCAGAGCAGGCTGGGCTTTCAGAGGTGAGGCCGGTTTGGGGCTTTGCTCTTGGCCCTCTGCAGAAGCCCAGAATCTGAGGTCAGCTCCAAGCCCAGCACCCTGTAAACCGAGGACGAAAGTCCACTCAGCCCTTTTAATTTCTTTATTATTTTGCCATGGGTAGCCTTGTTTTTCAGTTCAGGTATGTTTTCCAATTCTCTATAAATTTTATTTGACATCTATGGGTCTACAGCAACAAGGGCAAGTCTAACGAAAAACTTGCTGTCAAGTCTACAGAAAGTGACTTTCAAATAAAATACTTTTTGGAATGAACGACGCACAAAATTCTTAACTAAACTAAGAAGTCCAACATAATGTAGGTTGTTGATCAGTTCCTTCCAGAAAGTCACTATGAAAGCGTTCCCCTACTTTGAGCAGGGGAACTTGGGGAGTACCAACACCAAGCAGGAGATTTTTATCAGTAATTCCAGGACATGTATTTGCATTGTTAAGTATATTATGTATGTCTGCATGCTAACGTACACAATAGTTATATAATGTGATAGCAATAAAAAGTTATTTTAAAACCTCAATACATCCAGAGAAGACCGGAATCTTTGCCTCAGTCACACCCACCAGACATTCAGAAGAATTTTTTTTTTTTTGCTGGCTCAGACTGCCTTAAGGGTGGGTTGGGGATTGAACTGTCGTTCCCTGTGCCTGACTGAGATTGCTGGCACAAGCACTTAAAACTGCTGACTAACCCGAAAGCCCGCACACACCAGACATCCAACGGTGCACAAACCTGGGCCCTCAGCAAGCAAACGGAAGGGGCAATACTGCTTTCAAAGCCAGGGACTGAAGCTCTCCACTGCCCTGCTGCATGCAGCACAGAACACTCTCTACATTCCTGGACTTGCAAAGAATCTCTAATCCTGCCAGTCCCTTACAGTGCCCTTGTTTGGTGAGAAGTGGGGAGCCCATAATTATTGGTTTTCAAGCCAAGTTGAATGTCATGCTATACAGCCATGTTGGGAACACTCAGACACTGGTGTACAGATGCTTTTAGTGGCCATCTAATCCAGTATCTTCCTGGTGGAGATGGGTAAACTGAGGGCTGGCCCAGGTCACAGCACTGTCCGCCGCCCCTTCCTGGCTCCTCCCAGCCCACTCCACTCCTGAGAAAGCAGCTCAGATTATTTTAGCAGGTTGAGGCCACCCGGCTTCCTCAAAGGGCAGAGCATATCCCATGAACTGAGACGGTCCGGCTGCGTTCCCAAAATGTGACCTTCAGAGTGACAGGCACACAGGGATCAGCTCATCCTGTGCACTTCGGAGGTGGCACCAGCAGCAGCGCTCGCTCTCACGCCCTGCCACTGCAGGAGCTCCCTCCAGCTGTGGCTACTTGCCTGTGTGACTAGTTGACAGCACGTGCCCTACAAGTCCTCTTTTTCTCACCTCCTGCAGAGTGTCCTTTTTGCTGAGGTAACTCCCTGGGCTTTCGGGCCTACTGGGCAGATAAACACATCTTTATTTCCCCTTAGCTTACTGGTTTGGTTGCTTCAACTCCATATTTTATTACCGGTGAACAAAAATGGTGTAGGAATCCCACACAATACACAGCTCTGCCTCACCTGCCACAGTCACTTACCAGGAGGGAGGGAAGAATATGATTGCAGATTTGGCTTTCAATTTATTGGCCCGTGATTAAGTATAGTGAAAAGAGCGCTAAGGGGTAAAGGCGTGTGGTCATTTTTAAGCATTTCACAACTACTGCCTTAAAATGTTTCCAAGCACAGAAAACTTTACTATAACCACAGCCACATTCTGAATATGCATGTAAGGAAAAAGTAACCTCCTCTTAGAATAAGGGACATTAATTTGCTAATAAGGAAGGAGGTGTTCTTAGGGAAGGCCTACACTGAGAACTGGACTTCAGAGTTCAATTTTTCACATGACTATGGCTAGCTGGTTTTCATTCTAGATTATCTGGACAAATGCATATTTTCTATTTTGATTCACTATGTAATACATGCGCAAGGCAGTAAAAAACTTTACTATTTAAGTTCTGCATTTCAATTTTATGTAAATTTCAGCTAAGTCATGCTGCCTTAGATTACATTAATGGCTGGCTGGGCCATGCCTCTGGTTATCTCACTATCTCTATCTCATTTGCCTCCTATCTCTTAAAGAAAGATGGAAGAGAAACGTCGCACCTGGTGAGGTCTTCATTTCAGATTCAACTAGTGGGCTTCCCTTAAGTTATGATGCATATTGTTATTGAAGCAAAATGCAGAGCAAAATGGAAATCGGTCCATTTTGTGGTCTTGCCACCTACGTCCCCATGACAAACTTCACACTGCATGATACAGTTAAGACGTTGTTAATCCTCTTTTATTTATGTCAGGAAAATTACGTTTAAAAAGTTACAATAATGAAAATAAGCAATGCCGGGGTAGCAGGGGGTGCTAGAATTCCTCCACACATCCTGAGCAACTTCGCAGGCATCCCTGATGTGCCAGCACGGGTGTCTCTCCAGGGATGTTTTCACCCCGTCTGTTATTGCTGTGTCTCCCTTAATCCCCTTAACATCCTGCGGAAACAAAGTTTATAAACACAAGTTTGGGGGTGGATCAACACTGATACTGTCACATATTTAAGTCAACAGTTTAAACCCTTTCGTCAGCTTCCAACTTCGGACTCTAAACTTCCATGTCCTGCACCTTGCAGAAGGAGTCTCCCAGGCATGATAGTGTCACTCTCTAGGCTGTTTCTCCAGAGCATACCTTGACAGAAAAACTTTTCAGAAATCCATAGCCACCACAGGGAATTTTCACTAAGTTCTTATTAATAAATAATGGATACAGATGTCTGACTTAATTCTCCATGCCCAAATAAATGTTATAGAATAAATTTTCTGATTTTTCCTTTTTTTATAAACTATGACAAGCCAAAATCTTAGGCACACAGCTACTTTAATACCTTTTTTGCTATTTGTGAGCTACAATTTTTATCAGTTGGATATATATGGATTAAATATGAATAGATTTAGCTTTATGTGAGACACTTCTTAAAGACTCTTGTAAAAAACTGATTTCCAGGAGATAGTCTTAAATATTTTTCTCAGCCTTTTAAATGGGCATTAATATCAACATGAATTTAAGAGAAAACTAAATTCACAAAGTTGTGATCCTTTCACCAAAGCTGAAATTGACCTGCGCATAATATAAAATATACAGTCTTAAAAACATAAAAGACATAAAACTTAGCATTTGTATAATCAAATATATGTCAACATATATAAGGCAATCTCATCTATTGACCTTCCCTGGCCACTAATGGTTCTTACATGAAAACACTATGAAAACCCACTCTCAGTCTGTGTGAAAACAACTGAACTATTTTTTCCCCCACTAAAGCTTTTTGGTGAGATTTCATTATATCTGGATTTCAGTTTTTGTTTCCTTTTATTTCTTTAAAATACAACTGCAGTCTAGACCTTTCATGACCTGAGTGTCATAACATGCCTGAAAACCTCAGCTTCTGCAGAGAGGTTTTCAACTAACATTAACAGGTTGAATCCACAAAATCTCAGCCAGCTGCTCTCCTAAATCCAAACACATCTCTCCTCAGTTAAGTAGGCAGGATGGGTTTAAGGGGAAAATCTTTGAGATTACCATTGGGTTACTCCCTCCTCGGGCTGGCAGAAGGAAGGGGTGCAAAACGCCAGCCACGATGCACACACGTGGGGGACAGCTGTGGGTGGGCACAAGGGAGCACCCGGCCCTGTTATGGTACACTGTCCAGCACAAGACGACGCTGGCAAGAGAAACTTCAGGGGTGATGAAAGCCAGCTCCGCACAGTAAGAGCGGGAGTCACCACACGGGCCGCGCTCCCGCGCCTGAGCGCCACAGTGTCCCGACCGTTCTCACGCACGCAGGACCTGAGCAAGCCACACGTCCAGGCTCACCGCCTTCAGCGTTGCAGGGCAGAGCCCCGGTGGCTTTGCCTTCCCCCACGGCTCACTCCCCACAGCTGTCCCGGCAGAAATTCGTTCCCGAAGTGAGTTTCCAAGCCCTGCCTGGTGAAGAGAGGCCAACTCCGCCCGGTCGAGCCGGACACCCGTGGGAACCTGGCCGCGGGCAGAGGCGGAGCCGAGCGAGGAGGCTCTCCCGGGATCGGCCGGAGGCCCTGGCGCCTGCACGGCCCCAGCGGTCCCAGGCGACACAGGCGGCTGTCCCGCCCGCCAGGACAGCAGAGTTTGGAAGGGACCTGCCTCGTGGGGAGACGCTCCCACTCCGGAACTCCGGTCTCCACGAAACCCGCCTGCCTGGCCCACGCCTCCCGGGAATCCCGGGAGAGCCCTGCCGCCCCAGTGCGGACGCGGCAAGCCCGAGACCCACGCGGTGCCAGGAGTAATCAGGCCGGCACTGCCAGGTCCAGGAGACCCGCGGCTCGGGCGCCGGCGTCCGCACGCACCCTCAGCCCTGCCGGCGACCTGCGACCCCCGACCCGAAAGTCACCGCGCTCCGGGCGCAGCTGCGGGGACCAGACTGGAACTGCTCACGGGGAGAATACAGACCTGGGGCGCTGGTCCGGGAGAGGTTGCGCCCCGCGGCGGCGAGGACCCAGATCTCTGCAGCGACGCCACGTGCGCGACCACGCCCCACGGAGCTGCTCACGCCTGGGTCCCGCCCTCGCGCCCAGGGGAGCAGTCTGTACAGGACAGTGGAGCCGCGCAGCGTGGACCGCAGGGAGAAAACCCCGCGAACAATCGTGCCAATCGCCGCTGCCGCACCGCCTCGGCCAGGGAGCCTCGCCGCGCCGCCCCCGCGCACGCACCGGCCCGCAGCCCCAACCCCGTCTGTGCGCAGCCCCCCACCCCGCAGCCCCGCAGCCCAGCAGCCCCGCCCCTGCGGGTGTGCACGGCCCCACGCCCCGCCCCCGCCCCGCCCAGCGCTTAAAGGCCGGGCGCTCCCACCCGCGGGGCGCACGAGGCGCAGCCATGAGCTGCCTGGAGGTCATGTACCAGGTCTACGGCGCCCCGCAGCCCTACTTCGCGGCCGCCTACGCCCCCTACCCCCAGGTGCGTGCGGCGGGCTCTGGAGGGCCGGGCGGGGATGGGGTGACGTGCCCTGGCGTGGGTTGGGGCGCAATGAGATGCGGTGCGGTGGGGTAAGCACCCCAGTGATTCAGTCGCGGCTTCTCCACTGCCGCGCGCTCTCGGGGATGTCGTGGGTGAGCTGGTTCCTCCGGACTCGGATCCCGGACAGAGCGAGGAGCTCAGCGACACTAAGCGGGAAAAGCGAGCTCAGGTCGAGCGGGCAAGGGTGACCTCGAAAAGAAAGCCGGTCCCCCTGCTATCTCGCAGCATGCGTGTCCCCTGAGGCAGCCGGGTCAGTGGGTTCTGAGCCGCCTGCCCCCGGGGGCTCTGCCTCTCTGGGCCCCGATGATCCGATAGGCAGCCCGGTCTCCCACAAACTCTCTTAGGGCTGCGTGACCCCGCTCCTGCAAACTCAAATGTCCCGTCCTGTTGCCGGTTTTCTTTTCCCGGATCCACTTCTGGCGGAGTCGCCCTCTCCCTCAGGCAGCTGACTGGGCCATCGGGACCTGGAGGCTGCTCTGGCCCGGGGAGGTGGGCAGCCGGCCCTGGGCTGGCTCACAGCATCTGCTCAGACCGCCTATGAGAACTGCCCTGGGGGTTGTGGTTGCTTTCTTCCCGCTCCCCCATCTCAGCTGCTCCGGGGGTGCCTGTGAGCTCCACGTTCACCTTGGAGTCCCTGGCTCGGCCTGGGTAGATGGAGGGAGGACGCGTTTAGAAAGTGGCAGGACTAGACCCAACTCCTTCCCTGGACAGCCAGCTCCCCTCAGGCCGGTCCTGTTGTGTGTCCTGTCCCCTTTTGCCCATGAAGATATCATTTGTTCCTTTCTTGTGATTTGGCCAGGAGGTCACCCCTGTGTGCGGGTGCTTTGACACTGGCTCACTACTGAGGAAGTCACTGTTATCCTTGGGAAAGGACCGAGCCTCACAGTGGGAAAAAAAAAACCCTTCTTCCTGCTCTTTTTTTTTTTTTTTTTTTTTTTTTTTTTTTTTTTTTTTTTTTTTTTTTTTTTTTTTTTTTACCACCTCTGTCCTTCACACGCAGTGCTGAGCAGCAGTACTGTCCACTGGGTTTTCCTTACTTTAGGGTCTGTTTGAAAGCAGAGGCCAACTTTAAGTGGATGGTGTATGGACGAGTGAATTCGTAGCAACTCGGGTAGCAACTAGAACCTGTTGAGAGGGATTCATCTTACCTGCCTTCTCTTACTGAGCATGTTCGTGCTTCAAGGCAGGCCTTAAGCCACTGGCTGTGCCAGAGTGCACACAGATTTCTCCTGGTCTCCTTGCCCCTAGCACAGTGTTCCAAGTGTGGACACAGGGCAGTCTGGCACCCACCACCTGGGCTCCCTTTATCTTAAGTGCCAGCTTATATCTGGCTTTTTGGTGTCTTCTGTCCTGGACATTTTAGGACAGGTCACCCTGTCACTCAGCAGCATTTTGTTGGATGGGGGCCTCTGACGGGAGCCTGTAGGAGCTGCACTCAGGGGTCCCATGCACAGAAGTCTGCTGAGCCTTGGGCAGGTCCCCTGTGGAGGGCACAGGCTTGGGTAGGGATCTGCTCCCTAGGAGCCCCTCGGGGATGCTCCAGTCAGGACTTTTGAAGCTCTGGAAACTGACACCAGTGTTCTTTCTTTCCCTGAGCAGAAACTAGCCTATTACTCCAAAATGCAGGAAGCCCCTGAGTGCACCACCAGCCCCAGCAGCGGCGGTGGCAGCAGCAGCAGCGGCGGTGGCAGCTCCTCGTTCTCCAGCCAGGCAGCAGCCAGCATAAAAGAGGAAGAAGGCAGCTCGGAGAAAGAGCACCCACCAGAGGCTGAGTACATCAGCTCCCGCTGTGTCCTCTTCACCTACTTCCAGGGAGACATCAGCTCCGTGGTGGACGAACATTTCAGCCGGGCCCTGAGCCAGCCCAGCAGCTATATGCCAAGCTGTGTCAGCAGCAAGACAGCCCGAAGCGCCGGGCCCTGGCGAGGTGAGGAAGTGCACGACGGGGAGGGGCTTTGGTTCTTGGCCTGGAGTCCACTGTGGTACCCACAGACCTCAACTGGAAGGAAAAGGAGAGAACAAGGGGCATTTGGGGTGGGGAGGCAAGGGTCCGGGTCTCAGGTCTGTCGGAGAGCAAGATAGGACTCTGGAGAGACACCAGCTTTGGAGCGGAGGCTGGGTTTGCCTGCTAGCTCTACCTGGAGGTCTAGAACTGACCTTGCACCAACTTTTGAAGCCATTCTTTACCGGTCTCTAAAACAGAATAATCTTGCCTTCCCATCCATCCCAGAGACAGGGACAGCAGACATTAAATTGTAAAGGTGTAACATGTAACTAGAAGCAGGGCTTCTAATCCCAACCCTAACCTGGCGCTGAGGATTTTCCCCCACAACAGGGAAGGGCCACTTTCCTAGTTTCTGAAATGGACCAAAGGAAAAGCCCAAGCAGGAGGTTGCTTCCCAAAACAAACCTGTGCCTTTGTCAGGGCCTCACTGGGGATCATCAGGAAGCAGATGAGGTATAGGATCAATGGATCCCTATGGTGAGGTTTGCAAAGAGAAGCAGCCAACCCAAATCTAGAGCTGTGGAGCGAGTGATGCTACTGATGGTTTCCCCAAAGGCAGCATACCTGAGCGCTGCCTTTGCCCTCTGAAATCTCAGCTTTCCTTTTCTGCCAATGAACTCCAAGCAAGAAAGGAAACCAGGTGGTCACCTCGCGCTCCCCGGGCTGTTTCTGACGTGCTAGTTGGAAAACAGGACTTTGCTGTCGTTTTCATTTGTCATTTGGGGAAGATGACAGCCCTTGCCCGTCCTATTTCTTTCTTTCCCTTTTCTTTTTCTATGGCCCAGAACAGGATCCAAAGCATGAGTGTTAGTGTAGAGCATCCTGTCTCAGCGCGCATCCTCGCCTCTAGTCGGTGGCGCCGCCTCCCTTGAGCAGCGCTCCAGCCCCAGGGTTAAGCCATGCTGACAGTAGGAGTCGTGATTTTGCCTGGCGCTCTCATCCGGGTGTAGGAAGTTTACTGGTTGAAACGTACGAGTGCCGCAGCCCTGTCCCTACCAATGGCCTCTGCAAGTCTCCTTTCCGTGCGTCCTCCCGGCGCAGGCCCTGGGCGCGGCCCTTGCAGCAGGTTTCAGGGGTGCCTGTCCATACGTATGGCTACTCCACGGGAACCGAGAGGGATGGGGCGTGACGGCGAGCTGCTCACCGCTGTCCCTGCCTCTTTTCCTCCCGCAGAGGGGCCCTGCCCGATGAGCCAGCGCGGCCTCCCCGCGTCCTTCTGGGGCGGCGCATACCCAGCGGCCCCGCTGGGCGCCCCTCTCGCGGCGCCCCCGGAGCTGCCCTTCGCCGCCGACCCCTACGCCTCCGCCGGCGCCGCCGAGGCCTGGCCCCCGCACGCGCCCTACGCGCTGGGCTCCGCGGTGCACGAGGTCTACGCCCCGCGCCTGGATGCGCGCTTCGGGCCGCTGCTGATGCCCGCGCGTCCCCGCCTCGGCCCCGCGCCCCGCGGCCCAGCCTGTGAGCGCCCGGCGCGGCCTGAGCCGTCCCCTGGGGCCTGGGCCGCGCCCCCTGCGCCCTTCGGAGGCCCTGCCGGGGATAGCGGCCTGGGCCTAGGCGCCGACGCAGGTAAGCGGAGACCTGGGACGAGGGACGCGGGTGGGGAGCTGCGTGGCCTGGCCTCTACCCAAATGCAGGCGGCACCAAAGCAGCCCCAACCGGGCACCTGAGGGCTACGGACGTTTTAAACTTGGTGTACGACTCCAGGCTCAGCGCTCTCCCGCACTGTGGTTCCCAGCCACGTGTGACAGGGAGGAGGGGACTCCAAAGGACAGGGGCACAGTGCTGAGTTTTCTGGGCTTAATGTAACATTTAAATTCTCACTCATCTCGGTTCACTGTTTTGGCAACGTTCTAAAGCCGTTTGGCAAACGTTTCTAAAGAGTTTAGCGTCCAGACTCTACTGGACAGCACTGAGGCCCAGCCCCGCACCCCACCCCAGGCTGATGTCCTCCTCCGTGACTTCTGCTCACCGAGAGACTCTCAGGGCTCATGTGGCAGCTTCTCTGCCAAGTTAAATAGGTCTCCCAGATGTAAAACTTAAAGAGTAAGGCTTTGACTGCCGTGCCAGGGTGCTGAGTCTCTGGCCCAAGAAGTTAAAATTGGAAGGCACGTTCTGTGTGTGTTTTATGTTCGAGGTAAATGAAAACAATAGCTCTGCCATGCAGGAGTGCAGGGGTAACACTGCCCCTCCTGCAGGTGCAGTTGTGACTTTCTGGTTGCTTGGCTTCTATTGTCATTCACCCCACTCCTCCATACCCTGCCGGGAAGACAGTGACTGTCACACTAAAACAGTGCTGTTTGTCTTTCTCTTTCCTTAAATATCGGTGCCTTTCCTCCACACCCACTCTGCCCCTCTCTTCTCCTCTCCCTTTGTCCCTCTCTTCCTCTGCCCCTTTTATCTTCTCTCTGTTTCCAGGTTTGCAGCTTCAGGACAAGAGCAAGGATCTGTACTGGTTTTAGGCAGCCCACCTTCTCCCCTAGGTGCCTGCGCAGTGCACGTGGTAGCCCCGCGGTGAAGTGGAGTGGGTTTGTAACGGCTTCTGATCTTGGTTTGCAGCTCGGCGCTACTCTTTCTGTGGTGCACCCCTTCTGAGCTGATCGCTGAGGAGGGCCCCCTCCCCCCTTCTGACCAGCCGTGGAGGCTCCCGGAAGGGAAGGCAGAGGCTTCAAACTCCTCAGAGTACTGGGAAAACCAAAAACCACATGTACAGAAATGTCATCCAGAATTAATCTCTCCTGCCAGAAGAGCAGACCCAGAGACTCTGAGCTATGTTTAATGACTTTGGCCAAATCACTGGAAATATCTGCAGTGAAGCTGCTTACTTGGGTGATCTGATACCATACGCTTCCTTGGAATGGGGAAAGCAAAAGAGACCTTGTGGTGTGAATATTTTTTATGCTGATGTGAAGTATTTCCTTACGTAGTGTGGCCACGGTGCTTCTGATGTTGTCAGTGTCCTCAGATTCAAGGCCTGCAACACAGGCTGTGGTAGAGAAACGAGAAGAAGCCGCTTCCTTCTTCCTCAGGCACGGCCTCCAGCTCCCTCCGCCTTCCCACTGCACAACACCCACTCCAGACAGAAAGGTAGACTTTTTCCTCAGACTGTGAATGCCTCCTCCGCAGTGTGAGTGGCAGGGGGCTGATCAGGAGCCACCTGCCCAAGTCTGCCTGAAATGCAGCTGTTGTTGGACAACTGTTGAAAACTCCAGAAATACGTGGAGCAAGGTGGCACTTCCCGTGTGTGGCAGGACGGTGCAGTTGCACCAGATATATATTATATATATGTACATATATCATCTTTTTTATAAGGCACATTTGATGATGAAAGATGAAACCCTGTTCTGCCTTCTCTCCCACAAGTCCTGGCCCTCCTCTCTCCTCTGGATGAAAAACTCCACAAGCGTGTCCTCCTTCTTCCCAGAAAGGAACTAGGAATCGCCCCAGGGAGACATGTCCACGGGGTCAGCAGCAATTCCCTTAGTTCTCTCGTCTTCACGGTTGTGGTTGTGACTTTTGTGTTGGGACAGGGGAAGGGGTCTGGGTAGGGGCAAAGCTGAAGGTGATGAGGAAGATGAAACAAACATTAAAGTTGTCTGTTTACTATGAGTTCACTGTGTTGTTTCATAAGAAGAAAAGAGGGCTAGGGATGTAGCTGAGTGACAGCTGTCTGGAAAGTACAAGGTCCTGAGTTCGATCTCCAGTAAAAAAAAAAAAAAAAAGGAAAGAAATGGTAGATTTCCTTTAGTGGAACAAAATGATTTTTAGAAGTAGGATCTGATGTCAGCAGTGTTGTGAGAGGTACACACTCACACTCAGCTTTTCCAGAGTGTCGCCAGGCTGCGGTCTGCCAACCCTTCTACTTCATTTCAGACTGAGGGATGGGAAGACCGTGGCAGCAAAACCAGAGCTTAGCTGGTAGAATCTGGGGTGCAGGAGTAGAGTGGACAGGGGCACCACTGTAGCTCCCTCCACAAGATGCATTTCCAGAAGAGAATGGCTATTACTTCTTTGTGAGCTTATTAATTAAAAGTGATACTGAAATACTGGTTATTTTATATTCTAGTAAGCTATGCTAGGAAATCAAATCTTCCAGGCAAAAAAAGATCATTAAATTCATTCTTTCTCTCCTTTATTCTTAATGCCAGAGTTGCTTGTGATCATTCTCTAAAAGACCCAGGAGATGCATTTTGGGTTGGGCTCAGATTTGCCTTGTACCTTGTTTAGGCATAGACACACAAGTCCAGATCTTGATTGTCACTGCCATAGGAGAGGCAGGCACTGCTTACCCTAGGCTGGAAGCAGCTGAGGGAGCTGTCGGGTGGGAGTGGGGCTGCCTCCTCCACCCGCCTCCTGTCCCATAGTAACCTGTGCAGTGCATTTGCTCACCATGGGGCTCGCACAGGACGGAAGATACTGCGCGGTTATTCTGCTGCAGACGCGATGACTGATAAATAATGGATGCGCTGACCTGAGGGCGCCGTGGGAAGTTTCTCCTATGTCTCCACACTGAGATAGTACTTATTAGGATGCTCTCTTTCTTACTCTGAGAAAGCTGAGGCACCCTGAGAAGAAACGATTTGTCCTGTAAGTGGCAGGGCCAGGATGAGATGTGGAGAGCTTGGCACAGAGGTCACTGCCATCTGCTATGAGCCCTGTGATCCAGCTCAGATCTCGCTGTTAGCAAGAGCTGACTTTAGAACTTGCTTGCTTCTCCTTCCTTGTAAAGCATGGGGGAAGAGGCAGGCATGGACACTGTGTCAAACTCAGTGCCCTGGGCCTCAAAGACACTATTACTTGTCATGTCCAGGAAGATGCAGGGCTCTTGCTGCTGCCTCTCCTAACAATTCATGTCGATGTTCAGCAGCCTCTCTGCTCTGAGTTCTTCACACCCAACCTGACCAAGTCTTGTCAGAGTTAGCCTGAGGTTTGGACATTGAAGCCATAACTAAAATTAACTTTGGACTTCTCTGCAGATTCTTTTAATCCCCGTTGCACTGGCATGGCTCCCTGGTGTATACAAGCACAAATACGATGCAGTAAGTCTCAGTGTGCCTTTGGGACTCTGCCCTGGAAGATAAGGCATCACAGGATGCTCTCTTCTGACCTCTGTCCCAGGTTTCCACCTGTGAGTGCTGCTAGTAGGTCTATGACCATAGCCCGAGGGAGCGTTCTCCTGGCCACTAGGTCCTTGTTGCCAAAACCTCCCTCCTGAGTTGTGTCTGACCTTAATATCAGATTGCCCATGGGGAGATTCATTCACCAGAAGCAGTCTCTGGGCAGTGTCGCCGCTGGGCCGGCTCGGGCTCAGCAGCTTGGCAGTGGCCATCACATGGCCCGTCACTGTTTTATATCCTCCTAAAGTAGAAACGAAAGATGAGTCAGAGCTAAGGTTCAGTTCTGTGTACCAAGTTCGTCAAAGGGAACTTTAGAATCAACTTTCCTAGCTAACATACTTTAGGTCCTCGGAGTCATCCCAAAATTTCCCATGCCTGTCTGGCTACTAGGAAAACCCCACAGATTTGAGAAGGTTCTGGTTATCAGAACCTTCTGAGTCAGAAAAACGACACTCAGAAGTGCAGGCCGCCACGGGCAAGGTGAGGGTGACATTTTCATATTGCTCGGCCTGTTGAGGCTCTGAGGAAAGCCAGTTCCCCTGTCACACCACCCCTGACAAGCTTTCCTTCTGCCCATGGCCAAGCCAGAAAGAGGTGACGAAAGGGGGAGAGGCTACAGCACCTGGGAGTCCTCTCGTCCGCCTCTGGCTGAGAACACAGCGGCTGTGCTGCAGGGAGCCCAGCCTGCGACTGAAGAGGAGCTCCGCGCTGGCTCTCCTCCCTTTGGAGTTCTATCCGGATGCCTGGCCAAGCCTAGCAACGACCTCAGATTGATCCGGGCCTGCGTGCCACGTGGCTTTCGGGCTCCAGTGGCTGTGGGAAGCTGCCAGCCCCTTCTTCTGTGCCCCTCTACATCCAGTGAGGCAGCTTTAAGACCCCAGTTTCCACTTTGCCTGTGTTTCTACATTCCGTTGGCAAGCTAGCAGCTCCTCCACACGCACACGGTGAACTGGAGGAAGCACAAACAATGAAGTGTAGGCAACTGCTTTCCATATTAGTACCATTTCCATGTGTACATTTTAAAATTTAATTCATAGAACGATCTCAAAGCATGGAAGAAAAATACAATTGAATTTTTAAACAAAATCAAGTAATATCAGCTTCCTTTATAAAGTTGCTTGTTTTTGCCAGTCTCCACGCAAAGAAGTTTCACGTATGTGCGGCAAGGCCCTTGTCCAGTGGGTTCCAGGCTTCCTTGCTGGAGGTTTAGGGTTCGGGATGTACCCCTAGAATCTGGCGCAAGGCAGACAGCATCGTCACTCCTGTTGCTGTTTGTGTGTGACAATAGTGGCAACGTGAGCCACACGCTGAAGCTAACATGAACCTGGTATTTTCTCCACACCTGCTGTCCCTCGCCACCCTCAGATAACCGTAGCTCTGGTAATGCGAAGCCGGCACCCACTCCGAAAGTCTGCCTGTCCGCGGATGGATTCCTGTCCTGGACACAGCCCTCACACAGGCACAGACGCAGACAGCTCTTCACTTAGAGACCGACTGTACTTCACTCTCCTTGCCTCTCGTTCCAGCCCCAGAAGGGCTGGATCAGGGAGGAGACACCTGATAGCTCTGGTTTCCATGGCTGAGATATTTGTGAAGTTAGCGCAGAATCTGAAAGCAGAAGCTAATAAATTACAGGGTGCTAATTGGAGCTGGAGTGGGCTGTCAGTCATGGAATCCTAAACACAGGGACCCTCATGGCCTAAAAAGGCAAGGCAGGGCAGAAGCGGCTGCCAGCTGTTTCACCCTGACCTCCGAGCCCAGCCAGGGCAGAGGCGATCTGCTAGCCCACGCTGCCCGTCAGAGGCAGCAGGTTTGCTTTGGAAGGAGAACAGTCAAAGGGCTTGCGCAAGAATTAACGTTCAAACTTGAGGGTAAATCAAGCCTACTAGATTAATGATTATTGTGGCAAGACATGCTACTCTTGGCTTCAAAATCTTCCCTTGGAAAAGTGAGCTGCACATGCCCTCTCCCGGGCAGGGTGTCCGAGGTCCTCGCTGTGAGTGCGCTCGGCTTTTCTGCGCTTGCAGCACCAACGCACCCTGCTCCTCTGCCCTGCTCTTAGATTCTCTCAGAAAACTAGTTCCATGTGAGCTCAGGGCCCTAAGTGGCTTTACTCAAACTACTCTTCTTCCACCACCACTTCTATTTCCTGTTAAAAAATGCATAAATGAATACATAGTCATGATTACTTAAACAAAAATGGCAAAGTAAACCGAACTTTGGAAAACAAAGCTGAAGAGTTAAAATCTTCTTTCCCCACCTATTTTCATCACTTGCATGAGCACCAGTTGCTTATTAAAAATATGTATCAAGATTTATCAGTGTTTATACCTGTATTTATAACTAGAAATGTTTCTATTTATCCCATAGCTTGGAAGCTTATTTGGAGTATTTTTAGGTTTTCACTCAGGAGGAAAAATTCAAGGATCCTAAATTCCAAATGCATGCTTAGTAGCGGCAACTATTATAAGTGGGGCTGCTGGTGACAGCGGCGGTCGCCAGTGCCCAGGCATGTGCTCTGGAAACAGCAGTCTGGCCTGTCCGTCCATCCTTCCATGGCCCATCCGTCTGTCCGTCGGTCCGTCCTTGCTTCTGGCAGCTGCACTATTAGTCAGTCCTGTGCACTAATCACCCTTTGGGAAATAAGATGTAAACCAAAACAGACTTCTGTTCCTGCCTTCACGCAGGTGTAGCCGCTCGCGTCTCGCCTCTCTCGCACTCTGCTGGGCGCGCGATCCTTCCTGGAAAGCACTTGGGCGCAGCTTTTCCCGGCACTGCGTGACTCAGTTTGCCCTGTCTGTGGTGTTTCATGGAATTCCGTGATGCCTTTGGCAGTCTGACCTGCAAGCCCACACTGCCTCTTTCCTCCATCTGTTTGTGGAGTCTGAAGGCACGGTTTTACCTCAGGCAGTTGCTTAGAAGGTAACAGAAGGGTGCTGACAGACAGATTTTTGTAAGAAGCAGAGAGCAGAGCTTATGCTATTTGTTCTTCCTTGTTCAAAGACTTTTTATAAAAACACATTCTTCACTCCGTTTTTTGAAGGACTAAGAAAAGAGCCTGTAGGATTAGGCTTGCACCCTGAGGGAAACTGACTAGAAAACTGCATTCAACTGGAATTAGGCAAAAAGTTACAGCAGCTTTACGCTGGAGGTTCCCAGTAAGTTAATAAAGACAATAAAGAGGACACTTCTGGCTCTGGTGCCTTGCACAGACAGCTGCGATGTTTGTTCATTTGATGTCTAAACAATGGCTCCAGGATAAAGAAGCCAGAGATTTTATCCCAAAAGGGGTCATACCATCTCCCAGTTTTTCTTGAGATACAGACTATATTTAAAGTAGAAAAGGAAAATAAACCCTGTGGTGCTAACATGGCTTCTGCATTAGAAATCATCTGTCCTTCATCTGGGCTTTCAGGCCACAGAATCCCAAGGGCCTCGCATGTGCTCTGGGCTGCCTTATCCCAAACCTAGCAGGCACTGCGTTGAGTGGGAGCTGCCAACCACTGAGGAAAGCACACCTTAGCACAGCAAAAGCTTTAGGTATGAATTATAAAATAGGCTTATAAATTTTTACTCCAATGTGTGGAGTACAAAAAAATTAAAAAGACAAAAGTCCCTGGATGCCTGCTTCAGCGGGAAAACCCTCATACTACTGTGGGTAGAGAGTGGCCCTCATTGCTGCCCTCTGCCCAGGGATGCTGCCCCCGGCCGCACCACCCCTCCTCCTGGAATAGTGGCTTTCCCCTCTCTCCTGCATAGCTGTCATTAATAAAATATTTCCTGCCTCAAGCAAAACCAGAAAGCTCCCTGGACCTATTCCTGGGGCTTCTCCCTCACTCCCTCTAGATGACGAAATAGCCTCAGTAGTTTTCTTGCCCTCTCTGCTTTTCTGCCTTCTCCTGCACCCGCAGGAACGTGGCTCCTGCATGCATTTGCATGGCTCCAGGGAGCTCCACGTGGCCCAGCTAAAGATCCGTGCTGGCTGTCTTGTCTGTAGTCTCCTCACTGGATCACACGTCCACTCTGGAGTCCAGAGAAGGTCCCACACCCTGGGCCACGTTTGCCAGCTCCCTGCAGCAGGAAGTTGCTCTGGGGTTGGCCTGGGGGGCTCCACAGCCCTCAGGAGCCACCTGGTCTCTGCAGGAGCCCTGCTGGGATGTGCAGAGTCACACAGACACCGCGAGCCCACAAACCCTTAGAGTGCCCTGGAATTCCGCATTGGCTCTGATTTGCCCTGTGGGCTGAGGGAGGAGATGAAAGAAGAGCCATGTTCAGGGGTTCCCACCTGACCTCCCCACTGGAATCTTCCATCCTAGACACCAGTGCCATCTCACACCCTTCTCTGAGAGTCGGACATGTGCGGGAGTCATCCCTTCTCTATAGGCACCTGCCATGATGTCACAGGGTCTTCCCCCCAGGACCTGTTGACTTCCATAGTCAATAGCTGCGAATCTGAAAACTGGCTCAGATCTGGGAATGGAGCAGGGGTCGTGATTTGCATTGGAGTGACCATGGCAACCTCCTCCTATTTTGTCTTTGTGAAGGTTAGTTTTAGATATCGACTGAGTAGGCTAAGCAATACCTAGATGGCTAACAAAGCGTTATTTCTGGGTGCATCTGTGAGGGTATTTCCAGAAAATGCTGGTACTCAAGCCAGTGGGCTGCAGAAGACAGAGCCCCATCCCTCAGCACGGATGGGCACCATCCTGTCAGCCAAATCCAGACAGAACCGATGCCTCCTCTCTCTGTGTCTCCCTCCTTCCACCCACCTCTCTCTCCTGATCGCCCCTGATTCGCAACCTGCTTCTCTCAGCTGGGGCACTCTGTCTTCCCCTGCCCCTGCCCATCAAAAGGCCTGGTCCCCTGCCCTTCGGACTCCAAGACAAGTCCTCACAACCTCCTAGTGGCTCAGGTATTTGGCCTTGAGGTTACAGCTGTGTCACTGGCTCCCCTGGCTGGCAGGTCTTCAGATTTGGTTTGAACTAAGCTACTGGCTTCCCTGGTGTCTACCTATCTATCTATCCACCACGTACTCTCTGTCTGTCGTCTGTCATTTACCTACATATCCCGTCGGTTTCCTCTGGAGAGTCCGGACAATAGTCTTTTACTGACTGTAGGTGCCAGTGTCTTCTGCTCTGGAATAGCACCTTTTTTTTTTTTTTTTGGTGGTACCAGGGATTGAACTCAGGACCTTGCACTTTCCAGGCAAGCACTTATTCCACTAAGCTATCTCCCTGGCCCCTGGCTGTTAAGCACCTTTACAAATCTTTACAGTCAGTCCCTTGGGCTGCCCCTTCCTCATCATGCAAATGGAGTCCTCCAGCTCCTAAAGAGCCATCAAAGCCATGCAGTGTGTTTACTCAAGCCTGTGTCATGCCCAGGGCTGTCAGCAAGCTCTGCAATCGATCGATCAATGATCGTCTCTCCATCCCTCCTGGCCCAAGCTTGGCAATGCTGAGAGAGATGCTTGGCCCTCTCATGGATACATTCCTGATAACTGACGGAGAATGAGCGCCCTAGGGGCTCTCCACACTCACAGGACAAGTCTCTCCCACCCCCACTTCCCTCAGCTTTCCCACGCCTTCTGCCTGCTCGTAGGGAGCTCGCGTTATCTCTGGACTTTCAAGTCCAGCCTAGCCACATGTCAGCCTCAGCTCCCTGGGCCTTCTCCAGGCCATTCACTCTCCTGTTCTAGGAAAGCCTCCTCCAGGGAGTGGACTCCAGCTTGCTGCTCTGAGCTTCCTGCTGCCCTGTTTGGACGCCCTCTGTGAGTAGCCCAGCCTGGCTCCCCGGCTCCTGCCAGTGCGTGCTAGTAAATCCTCAGTCCTCCCTTGGGATGTGATTTCTTTTCTTCTCTATCTGACCTAGGCCATCTTTAACCAAGAGACCCCTTGGGCGGTCAAGAGGAAAGACAGGCATAAGCCCATGGTCGGTTGGGAAAGGCCCTAGGTTCTCCTACAGAGGAAGAGCCAGTCCTCACTAGGAAGAGAGGGCCAAGGCGCAAGAGCCAAACTTCTTGGGACATCCACACAAATACCTGGTCCTGTGTGTCAGGGTCTCCAGCCTTCTCAACAGACCTCCCCAAGTCCTAGACCATCAGCAGCTCTGAACCACTGCGCAGGCTGAGAAGGCACCCGAGGCGTGTGTGTCTTGGTGCTCGTGTCTCCTCCTTCCTTCACCTACCATGCTAGAGCGGAACCTCCATAACGGCAGGGGCTTGGGTTCCTGCTCTCTGTGCCTAGTGCCTATAACTGCTTGCTACATAATGGTCACTTAACGAATGTCTATTGAATGAATGAGTGATGAATGTAGGTATGGTCAGTGAGGAGCCGATAAATTATAGCACGTGCATCCTGAGGGATTTTATGCAGGCTTCAGAAACATTTATGAGGAACTTTCGAGGACAAGACTAAAAGCTTCTGCACTTAGGTGACATGAAAGAAGCCAGGAGATGATACCACAAGCCCTCCACGCAGGGACAGCTGCAAGGACCCACGCTATGGGCACAGGCGGGCAGCCCACCCTGAGCAGGCAGTCTGCATCAGTTAGCTCGTTACAACACAGTGATGGATTTTATGGGGACAGACACCATAGAATGCCGAACTTCAGGGTTCCAATGTCTTCACTGTCCTGCTTTCAGCATGGCCAAAGTCTCTGTCTTATACCTCCAAAACACAGACTGGTTCCTGTCCCCTTCTGGATAACCTGCAGGAGTAGACCTGCTCCTGTCCCTAATGCCTGTCAGTAGTGTGTTGTCATTGCCTGAAGTTAGGTGGGAAGCAGCCACAGGAATGAGGATTGCTACAAATGGAGCCAGTCTGGACAGCAAGATTAGAAATCAGACTTCACAGTGCAAGCGCAGCACCACAGGGGGCCGCCGCCACACCCGGCCTTCTCTACTTCCAGCAAAGCTTCAGGACGATGTTGGTCTCTCCGTGACTTCCGAGCGGTGCTGTGAGTCAGACCCGTCTCCAGACCCACTGTGAGCGAGGAAGGCGTAGTTCAGGCATGGGAAAGTGCCAGAATGGCAGCCAGCCACTTGCTTCCCTTGGCAGAGGTCTTGGCCTGCCCACAGCTCCTTCTCTCCTTTCCTCAGGCTGCAAGACTCAGATTCTTTGGAGCACAGAGGACCCTTAGAATTGTCTCTACTCTGGCTGGGCTCTGCAGCAAGGACTATGTAGTTCAGTCCTTCTTGGTTCCTGGTTACCATGAAAGCAACTGGTAGAACACCATCTGAATTCAGGCTGCTTGTACCGACATCACCATCTGTGAAAAACACAGCAATTAGACTAGTGTCTGTTTGGCTTCTTTTATGCATAAGAACTTGTAGGCTGGGTGAGAATGGTGGTGACATTCACGTCACACACTGGCTCAGCAAACACTCATGATGATCTGTAAGCACTGGGAAGGCAAAGGCAGACAGGACTGCCTGTCCTCAGGACCACTGCAATCTAGTGGGGACACAGCCATCCACTAGGCAAAGGGACACACACTTAGAAAAATGCATGGTGTACAGTGAGACCTCAGTGGTGATAGGTCATGGCCTTTGGGACAGATACTGGGTGGCCTCCATGAAGACCAGTTTTTCCGAGATACCCTTTCCTCCTGCCTCGCCAGCCCAAGTGCCCCCTTCCTGGTGTTCACTGAGTTCACTGCTTAGGAAGGTATTCCTGGAGCAGGTATCACACGACCCATTAAGCCTAATTGGCAAGTGAACTGGCACCAGCAGGCCTCTGATCACAGGGAATGGTTACAAAATGAGTGTGTTTTGATGGCACAGGAGAAAACTGGTTACTATGGTTACTGCTGATGTTGTCAACACTTAGAGAGCTCTATGCTACACACCTGTATTAATTCCTTCTTCTCTTCCAACTGGGCTCTGGGATTGTCCCTACTAAGCAGATGAGGCAAAGGAGGTACAGAGGAGTTAATAATCTGGCCAAGGTTTCACAGCTGGAACGTGCCTGTGTCCTAAGTGTCAAGCTGTGTGAGGGAAGATGGAGTGAGCTCTCTGGAATCCAGAACACCATGTGCAGGACAAGGTGCCTGTAGGGAGACCAACAGTCAGGGCCAGCTGGCCATCATTACAGTTACGCTCATTCATTTGGTTTTTGTCTATTTAAAAGCCAACTTTTAACCTAAAGAAGTATAAGAAATCTGGGGAAACCTAAGAGCAAACTTCCGGAGCATTCCAAAGAATTCTAAGGAGCTGAGTGATCAGTGTAGGCTGTGGAGTACAGCAGTGTAGGCATAGGTGTCCCTGGCTTTTCACCAGTGGTCTCCAGTCTCTGGGTGTTCCTATCTGGATGAAAAACTTGACTGGAAGTGTTATTGTCTTTCCATGAACTCTCATATCTTAAAAACCAGGAGCACTTCAATAACTAGACAGCAGTGCCTCCCTTTCTCAGCATCTGCCCAGCTCGAGCATGTCCTCGCCGTGTCCCTGATGGCTGAGGCTCTGCCTGACTACCTTCTGTACACAGCCCTCTTGACACACAGGTTTGGATTATGGGAATTAACTTAATTAAAATACAGGGAAAAGGAAATAATTAGAAGGGACTAATGTCCGCACTGTAGTGCCTGTTTTGTGCCAAAGAATTTAGTGGACCTATACATTCGTAAGATTTCATACCTAAATTACAAAGCTTATTTTATTAAATGAGCTTATGAGCTATAAGGTGTGATCCAAACATAGGGTGAGTGCTTCATTTAAAATATCATTTCCAGTGAAAGACACATTGCCATTAATCCCCTTCAAAATATTCCCCTTTACTCCAAATACACTCATCCCATCGTTCTTGGCATTGTGTCTTTTACTGCAGTAACTTTTGTTAAAATGTAGACATTTGTCTACATGTAGACATGTAGACATTCACTGTATTTTTGCTCTTGTTCTATATTGTACGGCATGCATTTCTTTGCAGATACCACAGAGAGACAGACAGACAGACAGCCAGACAGAGGGATAGAGACAAAGACATAGAGAGACAGAGAGGGAGAACTGCAGAATCAGACGCCCTGGCTGTGGGTGCATACGGTCTTGCTATCTGCTCGCTTTCCTCCTCCCTGCTCAGAAATCCTGCCCGCACGCTGCAAAGCGCACAAACAGTAGGGCATGCTATGCAGTATCTTCCCCCAGAAGCAGCTTTGCCCAACGCTGAGTCTGCTTGGTGCCAAAACATCTGGGCACACTACCCAGAAAGGGACAACAATAGGGCCCCAGCTGCTGTGCTCATTGCCAGTAGGGATGCACAGCCTTCAAGAACCTCAAGGAATGGTACCCATATGAATCGCAAGAAGCATCAGGAAGGCGTAAGGTATTTACTCTGAAGCAGTCTATCATCCCAGATGACTGAGAAAACAAAGACATCGGTGCAGTTTAGAATCCACCATGAACGTCTGCTTGCAGTAAAGGGTAATGCTCCTGCGACCTGCGGCGCCATTCCGTAGCTTTCACCTGCTAAGTGGCTTATTGGAAAACTCCTACTTGAGATAGCTCCGAGGCACAAGTGCCTGCTGGGCAAGTGCAAGGTCGTGAGTTCGAACCCTGGTCCCACCAAAAAAAAAAAAAAGAAAACTCCTACCAAAACATAGTTGCAGTTATGTTTGCTTGTTGAGCTTTGGAAAACAAATCTTTTGTATGAGACAAAATCTTGCAAGTTCTGCTACAGGTGTCAGAGAAAAAAAAAAAGTCACTAGGGAAAGCCTTCATTGGTTCAGTACTTAATGCCATATCCAGTAACTTGATGCTTCCAAGCTCTCAGCAACTCGGACATCTTGTCGCATAAACAGCTTATTAGAGATGGAAGTTACAGGGGAAGTTTTGTTTTGTTTAAGATTATTTAATAGAAAGCCTACGGGTCAGACCCTAAGGCAAGTATCCAGGCAAAGAGAGCACGGCTCAACACCATCTTTAAGAGGGAAATATTAAAACAAAGGCTTTCAAGTAAGACCTGGTATTTACAGAGGAGACGTACACGCGCTGCCGGGCTATGTTTAGAGCAGCAGAGGGGCGTCTAGATTTGTTTCCTGTAGGACTCTCTGGGACTCAGGAGGTAGTGTTTACACAAATGTTTGGATGAAGTCACTGGGTATTTTTACTAGATGCCCAGATATGTTACTAATCTCCCCTCTCGACGCCTCTCTCTACCCATTAGGTCAGTAAGACGGTAGTGACAGGCGGGGCATTAGTGCTTCCAGTAATCTGAAAGTGCTGTATTGTTTTAGAAAAGCCCTTCTCATGGCTTTCCTGTCTTCCCACACGTCTCCCACAGAAGCAGTGGAGGCAGGCACTGCTGTGCCAGATGTGCTCCAACTACGGGAAGCACAATCTCCTCTCTAAAAGGCAAGCTCAGGGCTGGCGAGATGGTTCAGCAGCCTAAAGTGCCTGCTTAGGCAAGCTTAGGCAACCGGAGGGACCTCGGTTTGATCCCTGGCACCACAGGCAGGCTGAGCTGGCCATATAAAAAAATGAAGAAGAAGAAGAAGAAGAAGAAGAAGAAGAAGAAGAAGAAGAAGAAGAAGAAGAAGAAGAAGAAGAAGAAGAAGAAGAAGAAGAGGAAGAAGAAGAAGCTGAAGTTCAGCCTCACCCTGCAGAGCTGCGCCTACACCTCTGTCCGACACTGACATGCAAACCATCTCTCCTGCGTTCCCTTCCCTGTCTCTCTGCGGCCAGAATCTCAGTGGTCAGAATTCTTTGTGACAGTGTCTCTTTTCCCTTCCACCCCCTCAGAATTTCCGTGCATTGCCAGAACATAAGGTCAATTTCTTTTGTACCAAAGTTATACTTCTGTCATGCCCTGACTTGGTAGTCCCTGTCCAAATGATTGCAGTCTGGTTATATTCCCTGTTAAACTCTTCCTAAAGCATTACTTTGAATGTTTAAGTCTGCTGCTCTATTTTTATAAGTGTTAATTCCTTCTGCCAACAGCTTGGCAGCTAGGTAGACTTGATATCAGCACAAAGAGATAGTTCACCTCTCCTCGCTCACTGTCTGTACAGATCTTCCTTTGCAGCCACTGAATGGCACAGCATTGTCCCTGGGTGCAGCTGCACAGGGGGCAGCAGTCTTCTCGTTAGAGCCCTGCAAGTAGCCAGGAGAAAAGGCTGCCCCTGGCTCCACCTCAGCAGTGTGGCCACAGCAAGTGCTCTCCCTGGGTTTGCTCACTGCTAGATTTTGATAACTCCCACCTGATAGGCCTACAGGCCTGGTGACTGCACATAAAAAGTGCTATCCTGAGATTAGCTAGAACTGGGCTTGAAAGCCAGCCAGCAGAGAGCGGGACGTGTTCCTTGCCTCGGTGCAAGCGGTATCTCTCCTGTTCTCAGCGTCATGCGTGAACTAGGCGATAGGACGTGCTGAGAAGATTTTACCAGGGATCGCAAAGGCCTGCAGACCCGGAAGAGCCTGAGCTCCAACTCAGCTCTCAGGCCCTCTGTGTGAGCTCTGTGGCTCTTCGCAAAATGTGCTTAACACACAGGAAGGCAGGCTCTCGAGTGAAGAACTGAGTGTCAACCCCACACAGCTGTCGTAAGGCTGCCTGCTCCCCATTTGTCACTCCTTCCTTTGAGAGCCCAGGTGGCCTCAAGCCTCATGACAGAGTGGCCACTGGGATCCTCTGCACCCTCTGCTTCTCCTTCCCCTTCCAGCATTGGCCTTCATCAGCCCCTCACCCTCACAGACACCAACAGCACACATTTCCGAGAAAAACATACAGTCAAAGGGTATTCATTAAAGAAACTAGAATGGCCGCCTGGCTGAAGAAGAAAGGGTGCAGGACAGGAAAGGAATTCCAGGACAGGGTGAAACGCGATCAGAAAGAAGCCCTCAGAGTCTAGCAATGGAGATGTCTACAGCTAACCCCGCTCTGCACTGGAGGTCCACTCTGGGGTAAGACGGGAAGGGGCAGCGTTACCTACCACCTGAGGTCTGCCCCCTACTATTGTAGGTTCTATTTGAGGGACATGGATTCTCTTTTTGAAAATACAGTACATATAAGAAAATATAATTTATTTTTCAAGGACGTGTACAATAGACAGTTATGATGAGCTCTAAGCCACTTTCTGTGCACATCCCACTGTAACACTGTTTAGTTCACACTTGCAGGAAGCTAGAAAACCTGAGAAACCAATTTTACCTTCAAAGCCTTCATTTACGACCTCACTGGCATTTGCTGCAACTCTGCACTGAGACGTGTCATTCAGGGTAACATTTCTGAATAGCTGCAGCTGGTCTTGGATCTTATGGAAAGTAGGCCGTCGGTCTGGGTCTTGAGCCCAGCACTGAGCCATTAAATTCCACCTGGATGAAGACAGAAAGGAGCGTGACAGCCGGACACAATGACCTATAACTCAGGTGAGGTCGTTTCAGAAATGAAATTGGAATTATTGTCAGTTTTGCAAAATTCGTAGACACGAATAGAACACATGCTTTCATCATTTGAGTTGCAGCATTATCCGCCTTCGCAGGTAATGCCTTTCTTTGGAAAAGCTGACATATCAATCATTGTTAATCTAAGTAAACAGATAGTTGGAAATGTCTACCGCACACATCACGGAGTCAATAGCTTTAAAAACTGCAGAAGAAACAGATTGAAGACGAGCTACACACAAAGATGGGATCTCACCTGAAGACTGAAGGCATGAAGACATACATTTTAAATACAGGTGAAAATGAAGATACATAAAGCTGGGGCTGGCAGGATAGCTCAGCCTTCTAAAGCGCCTGCTTGGGCAAACTCAGTCAGGCACAGAGGACCACAGTTCGATACCTAGCACCACATGCCACCCCAGACCCGCGCTTATGGTAGGCCTAACCAGCCAAGAAATAAAAACAGAAACAAAAGCTGAGAGTTGCTCCACAGAGGCCCTTGGTGGCAGACCCAAAAGCTGGAAAGCAGAGCTGAGGCTGAGCTCTCCCTCCTCATCCTGTGAGGGTGAAAACAGCGCCATGCCCGTGTCGCGGCTGCTTGGCTGGCCTCGCCTGCTCCTCCAGGGTTGTCTGCCAGGGTCCGTGCAGCACCCCAACCAGTGCTCACTCCTCACCCGGCAGCACTCAGGGGCAGTGCAGACAACGTGATTCTTGGCCCCTGGAATGAATGGTGACAGGTACCCTCGCTCAACTCTCCTACACTGCGGGCTATAGTTAGTTCTTACCCAGAGCCCCCACCTAGCAGAACAGAAGTGACTTTATTCTGTGCAGTGCAGCTTATAACTTAGCCCAGGTGCATACCGGTAAGCAGCCTTCCTAGCTTTGCTACCCGACACCCAGAATGAGGGAAGGAAAGGTTTATTTGGCTCACAGTCACTGGAGGTGCCAGTCCATATTCAGCTGGCTCCAAGGCAGAGTGGCGCATGGCAGAGGGCAACCTTACATGGTGACAGCTAAGAGCAAGAGGGCTGGGAGAAGTAGCTGAAGCTCAAGCAGCTAACTTCTCTTCCTTTCACTGAAACGCAAATCACCTGCCTCAGGGGAGGCGCAGCACCCACTTCCACCATAGTCAATTATAAATTCCAGAAGCCACCCCCGTGACTGATTTGGGGGACACCTGCACACAGCATGACACTCTCTGTTGCAATCCACAAGGTGTCTTTTTTCAGAATCTCCAACTCTTAACAAAATGTCCACACCTCATGGGAGCTCAGAAGAAGCCTGTCAGTGTGGGCCAGGCCTTCTCTGGCTGGACATGCAGTCCAGCTCCTCAGCACGGCCAAGTTGCCTCACATCAGAGTGGGGTCCCTGCTCAGCCTTCTCCCTGATGTTCCTCCTGAGCTGGAAGCGAGGGGCACTCCTGCTGGCCTCAGTTGTGGCCCACCTCCACTACCTGAAGCTCGCCAGAGGCTCAGGCCCAGGCACCCAGCGCCACACTCTCCCACTTCTGTCTACACAGCTCTTTGCTGTGCTTTCCTGGGCCTTTGGATTCGACTATTGGTACGCAACACTGTGTGCTCTGCCGACTCAACCCCAGGGATGCCCCAAGGAGCTAAAGGCTTCCAGACAGCTGCTTCTTCTCCAAGTCTGTCTTCAAGTCTACTGACTTACTAAAATGGCCAGGGACTGGCTCTCTTCTTTATTTTCTGGAGCTATGGAACATACTGGAAGCCAGAGAAAGGAACTGATAGACACAAGCTGACCTATTTAAGAATATTAACACTGCTGTGTCAACAGGAAATACTTAATTCAAGTTACATGAAACATTTGTTAAAATGCTAAAGAGAATAACTGCAAGTTCAGAGACATGGACCACTTTGGTAAGCTGCTCGCAGAGGTCCCTGTGAGCAGGTGACAGGAGCACAGGCAAAGTCCTAAATTGTTGACACAACCTAGGGTCTGAGAGGAAGCCCGAAGGTCAGTCCCTGGGCCAGAGAACAAGATGGCTCAGAAGAAGAAGGGAGCACACGCAGCTGGCCGCATGGCCCAGGGGAGCAGCGGGGCTTTCGGATGCTGCCGGGGAGCTGCAGAAGATCCTAAGTGCCTTGCAGTTTTAGACTGCTGACAGCTGGGAAAGAGGAGCCAGCTGCCAGCCCTAGGGAAGCACAGCTGAGCTGCGATAGTGGACTGAACTCAAGCAGTGGCCGCAGAGCTGGAGCAGGGCTGCACACAAGCCCAGGGGACAGCAACACAGAGGTCATTGTGCACATTGAATTCAAAATGGCCTGACAGCACTCTAGGACTCACAGTGCGACCACCAGTGTCCTGTGTGGTATAAAACTCTACTTCTGTTGATTTCATTTTTGACCAGCACCTCAGGGTAAGCCTAGAAAACCGAACGTTGGTCTGTATCGATCTAATGGCTTCTTTAGTGTGTTACAGGGAACTGACAGGCTCAGCAGAATGCCAAACTTGTTAAAACACTCAAATCATAGCTGAGAAATAAGGGGAGAACAACCTAACCTATTGCCTATTTCCCTATTACCTGTGCTGTTTAGAAACAAAGACAACATGCAGATTAATGAAAGAGCCTTAGACTCTGAGATAACACATTGAAACTGATACCACTCAGGGAACTTAAGTCAACAGCTAAAATATCAGTGAAGAAGGGTTGTCCTAAGAGGTAGAAGGATGGAGTGAAGAATTCTGACTCTTCATAGGGAGCATTTTCTGAGCATAAAGTTGAGTCAAAGACATTGCTACAACAGAAATGAAGAATTTCCCAAGGCTTGACATATTTCAGTCATAAAGTTTTTACTTATTTATAATTTTCTTAATTCTACAAAAATTTAATATATTTAACAGAATTGCTCAGAAGGGATGAAACAAAAAAAAGAAAAGAAAAGAAAGAAAGAAAGAAAGAAAGAAAGAAAGAAAGAAAGACAGACAAGAGGGAAGACGAGAGGGAGGGCGGAAGGAGGGCGGAAGGAGGCGGGGGGGGGGGGGGGGGGGGGGGGGGGGGGGGGGGGGGGGGGGGGGGGGGGGGGGACAGCAGTCCTGAGGCCACACAGCGCTTCCGTCCCACACCCCAGCTCTCCACTGCTCACTGCACTTTCAAATCTCAGCCTGTTTTCTCATCTGTGTAATCTGTCCACAGTAATTTGTGCTCTCAGACAATAATGAACTGGTGATGGAAGATGCCTTCAAGAATTTAATAATCCTTAAAAATAGTCATTATTCGTGAAGTGCCGCCTTGGGCTGGGGATCCAGCTCAGTCCTCCACTCATCTGGGAAGGCTCTGTTCCACTTTGCCTCCGTACTGTCTTCTTGCAGAACTCCAAGAGGCTCATTGGCTGGGCTCAGTATTAACAAAGCACATCATCTGCAGGTTTCGTGAGTTATCTTCCTGATTCCATCCGATCCTGGAGGCCCACTTGGTACTACACCTCTGTGAGGAGTGTGAGGAAGCTTGGAGCCCTGAATGGCCTCTGCCTCGCTGCACTCACGTGGCCGTCACAGGACGCAAGGCACGCCCTTCTAGCTCCCAGCACTCTCTGATCCATGCTTCTCCGCACTGCGCAGGGGCTGCAGAGGGCTTTTCCTCTGCACACCTGAGCCCAGGGGAGGGATAGGAATGCTCTGAACTCTAATTCCATGGATAGCCGAGCACGGCACAGCTTCCAAGCTCCTGACCCAGGGAGCAGCCAGGTGCTGAGCTCTGCAGTGGTGAATAGAGGTGCAGTCTGGCTCAGGGCAGGCTGTCAGCCCTAAGCTGGCCTGTAATCTCAGTCTGCTTCATGTGGAGCTCAGCTCTCTCTGTCCTCGAAGAGAGGAGTTAATCTTCTCTGTGACAACTTAAGGCCTGGCCAGATGGGGTGGCGCGGCTGAGACCTCCCCTCGAACACGGCCGTTTTCCTTGCTTGCAGCGACCCGGGGGATCCCGGCTGGCTTTGCAGTGCTACGCGCCGCTCACCGCTCGCCATCAGCAAGGGTGCTCAGCTGAATCTCCAAGCACCAGACTGAACATTCTGATCTCAAGCAAGCTACATTTTTACAAAAATGACAGCAATAATGCACTCGCCAAGAAAAAACTGGCGGAACCTGGTATGGTTGGTGGCCCATGCCTGTGACGCCAGCACTTGGGAGGTTGAGACAGAAGGATCGCTGTGAGTTCAAGACCAGCCTGGGCTACAGAAGTGAGCACAAGGCCAGCCTGAACTGTATAGCAAGACCCTGTCTCAAAAAGAAAAGAAAAGACAAAACTAGACGGAGTATTATCTTTCTCTACTCCCAATCAGGAATAATTTCCCAGCACCTCTTCCTCCTCTTCCTCCTCCTCCTCCTCTTCCTCCTCCTCCTCCTCCTCCTAGCTGCATTTGTGGGTGCCTTAGGATACAGCAACAGCCAACATTTCTACGTTTTTCTGCTCCACAACATAGCAGTTTATTATCTACCTTCATTTTCTTTAAACAAACAATCGAACACTATCAGTCAAGATTCAGTAATCTACTCCTAAGGAGCCTTTCCAAAACTGCTGTACAATGGTGCTGAGGCCTATTTCTCCCTCTGAGGGAAGGGAGTAAACCAGATGAAATCAGAAAAGCATAAGGGAAAGTTTCCACGGCTGGAATTCTGCGGGGATCTGCTGAGCTTCGGCAGAGCGCCCAGGGGCGCAGCGCAGAGACATGACTGCTACCCAGCTAAACGCATTCCTTATTTAGATATGCTAGGTCCCCCGGCCAAGCCCTAGGTGAAAAGATGGAAGTTTTGTATAATTTCCTATCTCTTATTCACAGATTTTCCTCTTCTTCCCTCAAAAGGCTCATGAATTATTTTTTAGACACTGTTACCAGACTTGGTCAGGTATATTCCTATTGATTTCCCTGAAAACATCCCGGAGGCTATGAGAGCTAAGGAGAAGGAAGGAGCGATTTGCATCTTCTAGCTTGCAGATGCAAATAACACAGCAGCCTTCACAGGTGGAGCGTGGGAGCCCAGGGCCCCCCTTAGTCATCTTTTGGCTCTAGGCTGAACAATCCGCTCACCGCCGAGGCAGGGCGACGCTGGTGTGTGTCCGCCGCGGCACACGCCCTCTGCACCCATTCACTCGCTCGCTCGGCAGTTTAGGACTTTAGCGCACGCTGACGGTCCAGCCCACAGCTCCGGGGAAGCTCCGCGTTCAGAATGCAGACAGGACGCTGCCGTCCTCGCACAGAGACTACTTACTGCCTGTAAAAAGGTGGGTCGGGAAGGCCTTGTGCGACGGCGTCAGCGGAGTTCATATTGGCCCCTTAGAAACCTTCAATGTAAAATAGCGTTCAGGAAAGATTTCAGAGCTTGAGACTTCTGCCCAGGGGGCGCATGGAAGAGATCCGTACTCAGCTCAAGTACCTGGCGTTTTTTTGTTTTGCTGTTAGAAATCACTCACTGTGCTGGAACCACTATTAGAATTCAACAGTGGCCAAGATCACCTTGATAGAGTGTCTGGTTATTATTTTGTGTTGACTTTACAAATAGCTCCTTATTTATATAATAGTCATTAATGTGCTCTCCTATCAGTCAGTATCAACTGTCTCAACAGAAGCAGTCCAATTTTTAAACATATTCCCATTTACCAGAATCTTAAGATGCAAATTAAGATATTATCCAAATCAGATCTCCCCAAATAAAGCAATACACACACAACTTATACTCATTAAAATGCATTTACCAAGAGGATAAATAAATCTTATTTTTCAAAATGCCATACCTGAATGAGATACTATATATATATATATATATATATATATATATATATGCCATGCGATGTACTTAGTAGATTAAGTGCCACAATATTTTATATCTTATGCATAATACAAATAGGCAAGTTTTGGTTTTATCTTAGCATGTCCCACCCGAGAAGCCCAGGCTCTCATGCACACCCTTTTCGTCGTAGGGTGCATGTGCTAGCAGAGCAACTTACAGGCCATCGGGGCAGTTCCTTGGTGGCTCCAGTCTCCCACCTGCTTGCACATAGTTCAGAACATCAAGGTTCGAATGCGCTGGATATGGCTGATGACCAAGAGTTAAAATCTCCCAAATCAGAATTCCGAAAGACCTAGCATAACAAAAGGTTGTGTGTAATTATACTTACTATGACATCCTTATTCCCGTGGCCTTGGGGTCTGTTTTGCAGCTGGCATCCTGGCCTTCCACAAGGTGAATGCCAAAAAGGCTTTGTGGGAGCTCACATGTACACACAGACCTACACGCACATGCACACACTGGCACATGCATTCACACATGTGTGCAGACACACACACATGTGTGCAATGCACTGACACACCCTGGTCCTCTGCCAACTGTGCCCTGTGTCCCTGGTCATCTCAGCCTTTCAGATGGCAAATCTGCAGGTGTCTGGGGCATGAGCAAGGGAGCGGGTCTGCAGTGCCCCACCTAAAGGGGACAGGACGGTGGTAAGCAGGAAGGGAAGCCCATGCGCAAAACGGCAGCAGCAGGGAGGACCAACTTCTTCTCAGCCACGATTCTCCATAACTGGGCTAGTTTAAAAGTCCTTGAGCAAATCCCTACATTTTACCCAACTCTGACGACAAGTGGGAGATTCACAAGCAAAGTTAGAAAGTCTTATTCAAATAGTAGAGATGCAGCACAGCTCTGCAATCTGTTTAAAGTGCACCTTCAAGTTAAACACCAAACATCCAAATTTAGGGTGCTCAGGCACCCACGCGCCTGTGAGTCCATACACCAAGTTCTATTAGTTGCCCACCTGCACAGCTCCGAAGCAGAGGAAGACCCCTGTGGGGGATCTGTCCCTTCTTACTTAGATGTGCAATGAAGGATAAAAGCTGATTTGGGAGGGTTTTTAATGCCTGAGCCCCAGGAATAGGGGCACCTCAACCACCAGCTGAGGTGAGCCACTTAACCTCTTTGGTCTTCTGTTTTCTCCTATTAAAAACAAATAAACAAGACTAGGCATCCTTTCAAGATCCTTCTGGCTCTGAAGTCTGACAGCTCTGCCACTCTCTGCCCTGTGTAGCTAAGCTCACCAAACATCAGACTGAGTCGTGAAGATCCCATCCACCAGACTTTCTGGAGCCATCCAGCGAATGGGTAGCAAGCCTTCCCCTCGCTTCCTGTAGTAATCATTTTTGTAGATGTCCCGTGCAAGGCCAAAGTCCCCAATTTTCACTATCCGCGATGGGCTGGTGTAGTCTTTCACAGAGACTAGGCAATTGCGAGCTGCCAGATCCCTAGGGCAGAAGTCACATTTAATAATTCCAGACGTCAGACAGGAATGTTAGCAGGACTGTAAGGACAGACTTCTTACAGAACTTTGCTATTTTGAGGGAACAGAAACGTCTGATTTTCCTGTGTGCTTTTCCCAAACTACAGTATGAACTAGGCCAATAGCCTTAATAAATTTGTACCCAGAACACGACCGTACCTGTGGATGAAGTGCATCTGCTCCAGGTAGACACAGCCCTTTGCAATATCCACACATAGGTCGACGAGGTGAGCCAGGGTGAGCAGAGGGCCATGGACCTGGGGAAGGGAAGGCCAACAGCAAGCACTTTTGTGCCTTGCACTCTGCGCATACGCGCACGCACACGCATGCGCGACCTGCTGAAGCAGTGCTAGCAACCTCCGGCATGCGTGCTGTAGCAGACACGTGAGCCCTCTGTCAGCACACGCACACAAGCCCAGCTGGGCCAGC
Organism: Myocastor coypus; assembly: GCA_004027025.1. Classification (NCBI taxonomy): domain Eukaryota; kingdom Metazoa; phylum Chordata; class Mammalia; order Rodentia; family Myocastoridae; genus Myocastor; species Myocastor coypus. Next base: position 17,465 of record PVJA010004846.1, on the reverse strand, counting down.
AGCCCCAGCAGCCGAGCTCACGCAGGGGCCACGCGCATGCTCAGGAAGGAGTGGCAGCACCAAGAGATGATTTCGCCAGCAGTCCGGGCACTGTGTTTCTACAAGTTGTGCCATTGCTGTTCTAAAGGAGCTTTTAGTCATTGTTGAAAGAATTCAGGCAGGAGGAAAATAATGTGTGTTTTCTGTGCAAACATACCTAAATGACAGGCTTTTATGTTAAGTAGAAGTGACATAGAATCTTTACAGGAAGATCTCAGGGCATGAGGTCAGTCCTGCCTATTAACTATTGAGCTTGCTTGAGTTGCTCAAGTCACTAAGCACTTCCTCAGCTGTCAGTGCGCAGAGCACTACTGTCCTCGCAGGAGCCAAGGAAGAGCCCGGATGCCAATGCACACTTTAACACACAGTCTGCACTGGCAGCGGCGATCACTCCGTAGTGTGGCTACTGTAATTACCGGCCCAGTGGGCTTTGTATTGTGTTATTCTGGACAGTGGGATAATTCCCCCAGAAGCCCCCATAAGTTGCTAACAATGCCTTATTTCAAGATTAGGTTATGCCTCTTATCTAAAGACCAAGTATGACTATGTACTTGCTCCTGGACTGTATTTCTTGGGGGAAAAGCCCTACAGTGCTCACCCAGAGGCCGTGCTGTGCATTACCCATGCCCCTCCCTGCCCGAGCTCCCTACTCAGCTCACCCAAGCCCAATGACTGAACACCAGAGGCGCCTCCATTGCCTTGCGGCTGCGCCTGTGCTTATGGCACGCTGGCCTCTGGCTGCAGCCTCTCCGCCCCTCATGCCCGTGCCTTGTCCCCTCTCCGCCTGTGTCCTAGTCACTGTGAACTGCGCACTGTTCCTTTCCTGAACTGCATGTCTCCCCTCCTTTCCTGTTCATGTTTGCTTTCTGGAATGGCTCCTCTATTCTTGCTGTTCAGCCACTGCCTCCCTGAGCTCAGGCGACTCCAAGCGCTTAAGCCCCTCCCACCTGCTGCCTTACGCATCCTTCCCCAGCCTCTTCTGACAAGCTCACATCTCTCTGTGAAGCTGAAGAAAATGCAGGTGTCCTGGGTCTCGGCGTCTCCACATGCAGCTGCCCATGGCTGACAGCCAGTCTTCAGTGATGTCCTCTCTACTTGTCTGGCTCGGGTGGCCTGCACACCTGTCTCTGACCACACACTCTGACTCTTTGCCTGGTTCATATGTGAATGGAGTCTTGCTTTGACCTTGCCAAAAGCTAGTCTTCTCAGAAAGCCCTTCTGATGCCCCTGCACACTGATGCTGAGCTTCAGCCCACAGCTGGTCTCTGGCCCCTGCCAGCAGGACATCTACTGTGTTGCCCACTTGGCTGCCTGACCATTTCCTGCTCATCTGTACCATGCGACCAACTGCTAGGACACCAGCTCCCTGTCAGGCCCTTTGACTCCAGACCCTGCCTGGCCTACCAGCTGTCTCCTGCGAGGCCCTCCAGACACGGCAACCTTGATGGGGATCTTGCCCCAGCCTGCACCCTAGAGACTCACTACGAAGGTCTCGTCCGACTGCTCTTGCCCTGGCAGCCCCTCCACGCCACCTTCTGTGCTCTCCCTGGGATACCAGCTCTCCTCCGTCGGCACGCTGGTGGCACATGTGCTACCCCACTCCCGCAGATCCTTCCACTCTGCACCGTAAATGCGTTTTTCAGAGGCGCCGTCCAAGCTGACCGCGTGACGAGAGCCATACCTCCTCTGTCCCACAGTAAACACCAAACACAAATCTGACCAACTGACTTGTGTCTGAAAGACAACACATGTACTGCTGTATAGTTTAGTTGTACCACTTGAGAGGACTTACGTTGTTTTTTTCTATCTTCATACAATCTTAGAACACTAAATCTAAAAAGAGCTTTAAGCTTTTGCATTTAGCGTCCTAACCAGTAGATGAAGAATCTGAACTCCAAAAGTGCAGAGCTACATTAAGTTTTCTGGATCCTACGCACAAAATCAAGAATTTTGTTTCAGCCAAGATAAGGTTCAGATGCTACTAAAATCCACAGGTATTCTGCCTAAGCAGACGCCCAGGGTTTAGCAATGACTTTAGGACTGGAGATGCAGTTTAGGACAGGTCAGCAAGTGAGTGAGCAATGCGTGCTTCCCACCCCGACTCACCAGAGTGCCTTTGCTCCAGAAAAAGAAAAAAACAAGATCGTAGAAGTGAAGAACCATTTTCCCATTAAATACTGAAAAGCAGCTTGAATATTAGCCCAAGCTCTAATTCCCTAATCTACACACAGGAAATAAGGAAGTTCCCCCACCCACCTGATGCTTCTAAGTTTCCACCACAACTTACTGAATGTACTGATGATAACTAGTAAGAAGCTACATGGCGTTCTGCATTAGGAAACCCATCCTGAGCCTACCGTTGTCATCCGGGCTTTACGCAAGTAAGTGAGAAGGTCCCCTCCTTCCATCAACTCCAGAATAAGGTACTGGGGCTCATTTGACAGACAGACACCGAGCTGCTTCAGAATGTTGGGGTGATCGAACTTGCTGAAAGGTGAGAAGACACACTGGGTGACAGTCGCAGCCACAGGAGGCCCCACGGAGCTCTCTGGAATGCAGAAATCTCAGGTCTGTCGCTTCTCTCTAAAGCCCTGCTGACTTCTGAAGGGAGCTTCCCTTTCTGAGCCCTGGCCCAGCATGCTCCTCAGGAAGGTAACATGGCAGCCCCTAGTGGCCAGTGCATGTGATGGAAAAGGGTGGACTTTAGAAGTAAATAAAGTCTACATTCACTAGTTTATGTTTTGTAAAGGAAGTGATTTGGACCAGTATCTGTCTTCAGTGGGTCTTCAAAACATTATATTTTTGATCAGAATCATGAAATATGTTCTTCTGTATAGAGAGAGAACTCAGACCAGCAGGTTCTGGGTGTACTGCTTTCATAAAACCTCAAAACCTTATGCTTATACTGCATAAGCTCCAGCCCAGTGGCTAGAGCCCAGGCCTGGGGTCTGCTCTTTAATGATCACCTTTCATGACCAGCAAGTCCCTGACACCTCAGGGACAAGGTTACTGGACAGCAGTGGATACTGGCACCATCCCGTGTAACTGAGCACTGTGCTAGGTCTGCTTGACCCCTTAGCATGATTTTAGATGAATACAAGCACTTTTAAACCTGAACAGTTTCTGAATTCACACTCTCCTTCCTGCAGGTAAAAGAGAGTTGACCTTTTACCTGAGGACAGCCTTGCCAGGCTCCAAAGACCGGCTTCTATTGAATGCTTGTTACTAGAAAACTATTTCCTTTTAAGTCCTTAAGCCATATTTGATTTGAGCAAGATCTATTATGTCTGATCATTCTTTTTTTTATGTATTTAGTACAAGGTCTACAGGGTCTCACCACACAGCTTGGACTCAGTGATCTTCCTGTTTTTAGCCTTCGAAGCACTGGGATTATAGGTGCATGCCCAGTCTCAGCATGCCCTGGTGGCAAGATACAGCATGTCCCCGCATCTGCCTAAACAGGCACTTAAGTCCCCTGAGCTATCTGGCTGGCCCAGGCCATTCTTGATGTTAATAATGCAATACTCAAACGTAAAAGCTTCCTGCCCAGAAGAGCAGAAGTATCTCAAAGCCCCTCTGGTACCTCATCAGGTGCGCCTCTTTGAGGAATTCAATCTTCTCCTGGTCCGTGGAACCCTTCTTCAAAGTCTGCAACATAAAAACAAGTCAGGAAGCTGATGTAGGACTGCTCACCTAAAATCTCAGAACTCTGGGCATCTAAGAGAAGAGAACCCTAAGTTCAAGCCCAGACTGTGCAATTAGCAATTTAGCAAGACCCGACCTCAAAATACAAAATAAAAATGGTGTGGGGGACATAGCCCAATGCAAGTGCCACAGAAACACAACTAAAAGATCACATATCAAGAGGAATCAAAATAGCAAATAACTCTTGGGGCTCTGAATTAGTGGAGAACCCCTCCAGCATTCACTCTGAAAGGTGAAAATAGATCCAGGCATATGTGCTCTGTAAATCTCCTTTATTGCCAGTATTCACGTAGCAAGTTCTGCTGTGTGAAAGGCCTACTAATATTTATACATCTCCAAAATACACACATTTTAGAAAAACACAGCAATGCTGGCACTTAGCAGGTCAGCGGCTCATTCTTCCAATTTTTCTGCTCAGGGTCGATTTCCTTGGTGCTCTTGTCAGCGGTGCCCTAGTTATCTCGTGGAGGCCTGGTGTTCCAAATGTTGGCAGCTGATCTAAATTAATTGTGAATTTTTTTCTAAAGCTTCCCAACCTCCTTTACACATGCAAGTGGTTGTCTGACTTGGTTCTAGCCCACGAGATGTAAGAGAAAGGCTGATGAGGCAGAATGAGGCCATAGCTTGAGGAAGACGTGAAGGCTCAAGCCCTGGCAGCCTCCTGTGAACTACGAGGCAGCAAGCAGCAAGGAAAGGTGAGGGAATTTCAAAGATGCAGGCTCTGACCTCACATACTACTGCACCAAGGTCAGAAGTCACCCTACTCCATGAAAAAAAGAATATTTGCTTAAATCAGTTGGAGGCTGGAGTAAATTCAAGGACTTTTAAAACATGTTAAATCGTAGAAAGCACACTGCCAGATCCTCTCATTGTACAGCCTAGCAATAAGTCCCACATAAGCAGTGACCAGGATATTGCTCAGTTAGACAAAAGATTTATTAACCCATTATCAAAAGAACATGTTGCAAAAATACAAGAGCACAGTCAATGCTTGCTTAAAAATAATTCAACTGAACCTGACCACATGGTAACTAGATGAGCAAGCCACAGTGTGCCACATAGTTCTAGAGAGCTCATGACCTCAAATGCAAATCAAAAGAATACCATTGAGTGCCACATGAAACACAGCAATGCAAACTTATGAAGTTCACATTTCAGGGCCAGTGAGATGGCTCAGCGGTCTAAAGTTCTTGCTTCAGCAACTGCAGGGACTATGGTTTGATCTCCGGCATCACATGCTGTGTCAGCCCCACCCCCAGGGCAGGCTGAGCTGGCCATAACATTAAAAAAAAAGAAAATAAATTCATATTCCATAGATTAGAAGATGCAGAAGCAAATAGAAACACACTCAGCCACCTTATTTTTGACAAAGGCACCAAATACGTTTACTGGAAGAAAGATAGTCTCCTTAACAAATGGTGCTGGAAAAACTGGCTCTGTACATGCTGAAAACTAAAACTTGACCCTAGCCTATCACCATGCACTAAACTAAAGTCAAAATGGATTAAAGATCTAAATATTAAAATAGACACATTAAATCTCTTGGAAGAGAAAGTGGAAGGAAATCTTGAAGACATCAGAGTAGGCAAAAAGTTCGTGAACAGAAATCAAATTGCATTTTTAACACTTGAAAGCATCAACAAAAGGGACCTCCTCCACCTAAGAAGTTTTTGCACATCAAAGGAAATTACCAACAGAGAGAAAAGACAACCCACAAATTTCGAAAAGATTTTAACTAATAAGAACTCAGACAAAGGTCTTCTATGTAGAATCTATAAAGAACTGAAAACCATTAGGGTCCCAAAATTCAAAGACCCAATACAGAAATGGGCATCTGAGATGAACACACACTTCTCAGAGAAAGAAATGCAGCAAGCCTACAAATACATGAAGAAATGCTCCACATCACTAGCCATTCGTGAAATGCAAATCAAAACAACACTTAGATACCATCTCACCACAGAAAGAATGACTATCATAAAGAAATCAACCAGCAACAAATGCTGGAGAGGCTGTGGGGAAAAAGGAACGCTTCTCCACTGCTGGTGGGAATGCAGATTGGTGCAACCATTATGGAAAGCAGTGTGGAGCATCCTTTAAAAACTAGAACTGGAAATCACGTTCAATCCAGCTATCCCCCTCCTGGGAATTTTCCCAGAAGAACTGAAAAGATCATACTATAGCGATATCTGTGCACCTATGTTTATAGCAGCCCAATTTGTAATAGCCAAATCTTGGAAACAACCAAAATGCCCATCCTTTGAAGAATGGTTGAAAAAAATGTGGTATTTTTATACAATGGAATATTACTCAACTATAAAGTATGATAAGCTGGAAGACTTCATATATAAATGGATGTACATTGAACATATACTCATTAGTGAAATAAACCAAATTTACATGTGTAAATATCATATAGTCTCACTAGTATAAGAATTCTATTTTTTTTCTTTCCTTACAAACATCAATTGGAAGGTGTGTCATGCCCACACTCTGTGCTCTGTATAACTATTGTGAGGACAATACGCAGTGTGCCAACTGTTAAAAAAAGTAATGGTTATTGAAAGTATCAATGTTTAATTGTTTGATGAATGTTATATACCTATGTCTACTAATATAAACTGATCCAATGACGAAATTATGTAATATGACCATTGTTAAATTTAAAAAAATAATTAATTTTTAAAAATTCACATTCCAAAGTCCATAAAGTTTCGTTGGTATAAACTCACTCTTGTTTCTTCACATAGTGACCATGTCTGCGTTGGAGTGGCGGAGCAGCGTCGCCGCGACAGCGGTGGCACAGCCAGCAAGTACACACATCTGCCGTCTTTTCTCTTGAGAAAACATCTGTCACGCCTAGGTCTTGCTTCTTGAGGGTGCGTTTTACAGCTCTGGTCCTCTTCCACTACGTTTCATGGGTGATAAATCTTAGCTAGGTCTTACCTACATAATAGCCTTCAAGGCAACATAAACCCTGGTGATTTCCCCTGTTGATTATAGAACCAATGTAGAAAGTGGAAAAATTTTGACTTCTGGATAGACATCTATGCTCTATCAGTCTTTAAAATTAAATTTTTAATTGACATAATCTTTATGTGTATTTATAATGTACAAAGTGATATTTTGATTCCTATATGCATTGGGTAACGACAACAGATTACCATACTCTCACTTTAAACACTTACTACTTCTTTATTAGTCATGCACTCCCCAGCCTCTCTTTTAGCTAAGCCGAGCTGGGCAATGCTCTGCTGCTGCAGTAGTCACACCCCGGGTCACCCTTTCTTCACGTAAGAGAGCTCAGCTTGTATTACAGGTGCATCCAAGCACCCACATGAAGACAGAAGTCAAGGAGTTTAGAGATTGTTACCTTCACTGCTACCTTGATTTCTCCACTTCCAACTCCTAAGATGTCTACAGCTGTCCCTTCATACACCTCTCCGAAGGCTCCACTGCCCAGCAAGACACGCAGCCTCAATTTCTCCCGAGGGAAAGCAGGAAGATTTTCAATCTCCTCTTGGGTTGGAAGAGTACTGTAAAATAACAATGTGTCTGCTCTCCCAAAATACTTGTTACTTCTGAGAGAGAAAGCGGTCTCAGGCCCTTGTGGCACTGTTCATTCCGTGTGACACAGCGGCGTGCAAAGGCGAGTTCCTATTGCACTTCTCCCTTCCATCTCCTTCACACTGAGCACATCTCTTCACTTCCTGGCACCTCCATGTCAACAGAAATCTATGTGTACATGAGTGTGTGCATGCCAGGGTGTGTGTGTGTGTGTGTGTGTGTGTGTGTGTGTGTGTGTGTGTAGAGTGTCATTGGGGCTAATTCTATAGAATTATGAGTTATCAACTTCTTCAGATTGCGTATTTATGTGAATAGCTATAATAGCTCCACATGCATCTGGGCCTACAAGCTTTTGCTTTGTTTCCACACCTGATCTCCCATGTAAGACAGAATTTACTGTGAACACACAAGTCATCTCCATCACAATCAGGTTAATTTTTAGAAAGCTAGACTTCTCGTTTGAATATTATGAGCTTAAAAAATTCTGCATTAGAAAAAGCTTTACTTTTTAATAATCTAGATTATCAGAGATGATGAGTATTTTCCTAATGAAAACTCATCTCTGCATAGATGGTCTAGGGCCCTTCTGCCTCAACTTTAAATCCTTTGTTTTCATTACTTGGGCTAAAAGTTTCTAGAAGCAATATATAATTAATATAATTCTTATGTACATATACCATAATATGGTGCTAGTGTAAAAATGCACTTAAATAATTCTCTTCTTTATGACAATACAAATTTAAAACTCATCAGTCCTAAAGAAATCTTGTAGGCAATCACCATACAATTTCTGAAATGGAATAAAATTAACATAAAAGGACCTTCAGAATTTCTTCATAAACATTATCTCCAGTGAACTAGTCCTGTTACCATCTACTCTCTTTGTGCAGGCGAGATAGCTCAGTGGTCTAAAACACCTGCTTAGGCAAGCTTAGGCAAGGGCAGGGACCACGCTTCCATCCCCGGCACTACATGCAGTGCCAGCTCTGCCCCCAGAGTGGTCTGAGCTGGCCACAAAAAAAAAAGAGAAAAAGAAATACATCATCTGCTCTCCTTGATGCTATATTTTTCAGTTATTTTCAAATTACACGACGGAGCACTGCAAACCAGTGACTACTCCTGCTTCTCTTGTAGGAGGGCTACGTAATTTACCATTCTTCTTAGGTCACACTTGAGAGTGGAAAGAAAAGCTACCAATAATCATGCCCAGCTAAGGGACCATGCGGCAATCCTCTCGTCACCCACTCTTCGCCTGCATGCTCTGTACAGGGGCCTGGCCACGTACTGGATCGCATAGCAGGCATTAGCCAGCCCCACTCCGACTGCGGGGCCTCGCAGCTCCGCCAGCTCTCTGTCTTCACACTCGAGAACGGGCAGCCCTGCCTTGGAAGTCTTCTGATTCATGAATCCTTTGTGCCACACTACAGAAGAAAAGGACAAGTTAGGCAATAAAACACTGGTTTTGCTTGTTAAATGCTGATGTATAAGAGCACTATTGATAGAATAATGATTGAAAAAAAATGCCTAAAATGGAAAAACTAATGAAGCCCAGGTAAATTACACAAACTAGAGCCATAATCTAGTGAAAGGACTTGTACAATAAGTTTTAGTGAAATAAATTCATTGCCAAGTTCCATTTCCTGACACATTGCTTTCAGTACAGAAACACATTTAAAATGCTTTCCATACAATAGCACAGGGTAAGAGTATCTGTCTCTCGTCTTTTGTTTGAGATGGGTCTGGCTGTGCAGTTCAGTCAGGCCTTGAACTCACAGTGAAGCCCAGGCTTCCTCCTGCCTCAGCCTCCTGAGTGCTGCAGTTATAGGCGCGCAACGCCTCACCCAGCTCTGTTGCTCTTCTGTTCCAACACGTACACTCAGAATACAGAAAAGTGCTACAATGCACCATCAAGGACTCGCCGCCACCCTCTCAGTTGTGGGATCGTGTATGATTTCCGTATCTCTTTTGCATCATGAGCATGTAATATCTAAATTAAAATACAGCTGTGTCAATATAATCAGTTGTTTATATCGCAATATTGGCTCACAATGCAGAAACAGCAAAACTATTCTGGGGACTCTTCCATGGCAGTTCTCATCGTGAGTTACTCCACAGCGGTTCTCGCTAAGGCACAGCACGTGAAAGGATGCAAGCACACGCCGGCGTCGCTCCTTCCAGGAAACAGTGGGCTCGCGCACAGGCCCAGGCGGTTCATGCTGGTCGCTCTGCCGTCTGCTTGCTCTGCAGACCGGGTGCGCCTCTCCTCCGGGAGCCTGAGCATCACCCCCAAGCCTCCGACCTTAACGGCCGTGCGTGTCACGGGACTCGCTACTTTATCGCCAGCTATCTTCCCCCAGAGAGGAGCCTGACTTCCCCTACTAACGGGGCAAGCTCCTGCATCCAGCAGGTAGGCTGCTCATTTCACTCTGCTGCCAGCCCTAAAGCTGATGTCAGGGACGACTGCTCTCCCACACAAAGACTGTCTATATTTACTTTTTTCAATCCTTATTTTTAAACCCTTGTCTTAATTTTATACTTATAAATATGATCAGTGAGGGCTCTCACAACAATAGCAATTTTCAAAGAACTGTACCTCTCATTGGTTTAATAGGTCAGTCTTTTCTCATGCATTTACACACTCCTACATGTAAAACCACATGCACTGATAAGAAAAGCAGAATTTGAATTTGTTTAGCTACCCCAACAATTCATAAGTACCAAACAGAGCAAAGACCTGGAAGTCCTGGGAAGGTCAGCTTCCTTAGGGCGTCTGCAGAGGCCACAGCAGGTGTCTGGACTAGCCGCTCACCTAGCAGAGCCCAGGGCTTAGACAGTGCTGATGTACAATAGGAGGCAAAGGTCACATGAAGGGTTCTTTCCCCAGAGGACAGCAAACGGCAGTCATGCCTCTACACCAACTGCCAAATATACCACGCTCCTGGAGGGGCCAGCTGAGTGGCACAAACGCCAGCTGCGTGAGGCTTAGACACGCTGGAACCACAGGTCACAATCCTGGCAGGGCCAGCCGGAATACTCAGCGTTCCCAGCTAGCTGGAGGAGGTTCGCTTACTGCTGGGTCCAGCCTGTGAAATGAAGCCTCAATTCCAGGACAACATGCTCTCCCGTGGCTCCTCACTCAGTCACTTCAGAGAAAGAATGTTCTTAACAAGCCCCAAGCACTGGCTTTCTATCCCTGGGGAAGTTAATCGCTGTTTTGAGCTCTCCCTTCATCTTCCCTCTGCAACTTCCCATTCATAAGCGAAACCCCCACAGCCTTCTGAATATGTGCTTGGGTTGATTTCCTAGTAATGTTTAGCATGCTGGGGAGTCTTGATATCAACAACAGAGAGGACCTTATATCATACAACCCAAACCAAGACATTTTGGCAACTGAAAGTGCTATAAATGTTGAGGAAGCCCCAGAAATAAGCCCAGATACACAGTCACTATGCTCACCCTGTACCCCCAGCATCTTGCAATATCTTTTGGGGTTGTCACTATATTTTCTCATCATCAAACTCAATCTTTAGAAAGGAGGGGGTTTATTCTTTAGGGCCAGCACATTAGCATAAAATGGGTAACTTTCCTGCTACACAAACAAATTGTTCTTTATTTCTGGTCATTTGTAAAGCATTAGGAATTTGCAATAAGCAGACAGATGTCTGAAAGCAAACGTGAATACTACCAGCCAGAAATGGATCTTGTGCGAAGAGGCCCTGCTCATTCCAGAGCAGACTGTCTGCCTGGAGACCAAAGCTGTCCCAACCAAAGATGGTCACTGGCCTCCCATTAATCCCACACTTATTTTAAACCCAGAGTCATTTTTCTTTTATTCATTTCAACCTGTAAGTCACGAAGCACTTGCTATCGCCAATCAGAAGCGAATACTTCTTAAAGAAAGCTAAAATACGGTGCCGATGTGAAAGGTTTATCTGAAGAATGCCGCAGAGTGTATACACGGCTATAGTTTTCATGAGATTGTTACTTCTTGTAGCTTTGGGTCCAGACCGTCCCAAGAGTACCGTGTTAATGGATCAGTCCTTAGCTTGACGCTAATGGAGCACAATGGGAACAGTGGAGGCGCCCGGGAGGGGCATCGTGGGACGTTCTCCTCCTTTTCTTTGCTCTGCCCCATCATGCACCCTTGCTGAACCCCCAGCTGGAGGACCCTGACAGAACCTCCACCAGGGTCAAAGTAACCTTCATCGGTCTGACTTCATCAGAGGTCAGACCAATGACCCCCTTGGTTAAGAAAATCACAGAAGTTAGCGCTTAGAAAAAAAGAGGCCAGGCTGTATAAACTTATGCAGTCAAGTCATGTTCCATGTAGGAGATTAGAGATACTAAGATATAAGTTGAGCGGTATGAGATGGTAGATTATTATCTATTTTAAAGCCTGTGGTACTTACCAAAGGCCAGTGGGATGGTAACAACCAGAAACACTCCAACCATAATGGCAAGCATAAGACTTGCTTCTGGTATCCACAAATCATCTGGTGACACAAATGAGAAAAAGGTATGAATTCCCAGGCTAGAGCTCCACTGCCCCAGTCATGCATACACAAGTGCTCAGAGTGGTCAGCCACAGCTAGTTCCTATGGTGCCTCTTTAAGCCAGTAGTGAAATTTGAAAATTATCCATGGTGAAATGATGTACATCATGGGGAATCAAAATCCATAATAACAATTTCCAAATATATAAATGGAAAAAAGAAAAGAAAAACAGCTCATCCATTATACCTTTTGTCTTTAAAATATGCATGCTATATGTTTGTCACCATTATTCTATATAAAATGTGTGTGTAAAAATGCAACAGTTAATTTTTCCTAATGAGTATCTTTTTCATATCAAAATAGGTTTGTTTAAGTTAGGTCTGCAAGAATGAGAAGAATTCAAGGTGGCAGAGAATGAAGGAAAGGCAACCTTAGGTGAGGCATGCATGGTAGGTGGCAGGGGCCCATATAGTAGGCTAGAGGAAACAGCAGCCCTAAGACCTGGTGACAGCCACCATGGCTACCGCAAGGGACAAATGTGGGGAAAGGTGAGGTATGATTGGAGGATGTCATGGAAGGCTTCGCAGGCCACACAGAAGTTTGCAGCCAGTCTGAAGGCCACAAATAAGGAATAAATTTAAGTCTCTCAAAGAGGGATCAAGTGGCCCAGCTCGTTGTGCCTTAGCTGGATTCAGCCACCAGTTGCTTCAGCCAAGGACACAAGCAAGAAATGACACCGCTAATGAGGAAATCCAGGGTAGCGCTAGGAAGATGGCTCTCTTCAGAGACACAGGAATGGCAAAACCAAGAGAACAGAGAAAAAGCCAATGTGGTGCTGGGGTCTCCAGCCTATCTGAGAAAGACAAGTACCGCAAGCAAAAACAGGGGCCCAGCTGCAGCAGTAAACGCCAGAGAAGACACAAAGGTGACTCCGGCCTCCTGTGTAAGATGAGAGACCAGAAACTTGTCCAAAGGCTGGGGGATGAAGACCAGTCTGTGAGCAGCCTGGGGAGCCTGCCTAGGAGCGTGGACCTGAGGTGACAGGCTGAGTGCCACTGAGGACGAAAAGGACAGCAGGATAGCGCTACAAGGACAATCTCATCAGACGAACTGGACAACTCAGTGGCGGGGGTTATACACTGCGTGGACCCCATCTCTGCTTCTAAGGCCCAGGATGTACCTCCCTGTATCACTGGACCTTCACGCAAAAGCCAGTGGTGGACCGACTCTGCAACACACCTCCAGCTAGGGCGATAGTCTCACTGGCTCCACTGTAGTCACCAGGTCCAAGATGATTCACAGCCATTACTCTGAACTGAAACGTTCCCTTCAGGTTTTTGGACTTCCATATACAAATGCTGCTGCAGGACCCATTAAATACCATCTCCCACCTTAGCTCCTGGTTCTGTGAGTCACCTGAAATGATCTTTCTGAAAAAGAAGCAGTAAAGAGTCAGAACAGAAAATACAGATGTGAACGTAAGGGTAATTTCCAGCTTGCTAAGATCTCAAGGCTGAGACAGCTCCAGAGACTGCCCACTCACCCTCTGCCCTTGACCTCATGCCTCCCTCAGGACTTGGCTGCAGAACACAGAGAATGATTCTGCAGACCATACTGTGTTCCGAGCCGACCAGCACCGTCCATCAAAAAATAACACAAAGCATCAAGAGCCAAGAGAAAGCTGAGGGTCATTTTCCTACTGTGCAGAATGTACATAAGCTCTTCAGAATTCCAAACCCACAAGACAATCACTTCCTAATTCTTAAGGACACGTTGCCACTCTTCTTAATTTTCATTCTCATGTTATTTATAGCTTTTGCCAAATCTGGATAAAACACACAAGATACGGTTGATGAGGAATGTGTGACAGCTCAGCACCAGAGTCATTATGTCGGGGATTTGGGGTTCATTGCCTCTTTCCGTATTGGTTTAATCTCTGCCCAAAGCCAATCCACATGGCTCTTCACAAGAAAGGTCAAAGAGTGCAGAGGTTGGGTTGCAGGGAAGAGGCCCAAGAGCTCAGCCTGCATCGGGACTGGAGCCAGGCTCAGGGCAGGTGTGTGTCCTTTGGCAATGAAGAGAACTTCAGTACACAGTTTTTTCAGATGCTACCAACCAAGTGTGACACTGAACAATATGGGCTTGGTCTCATGCCACCGGGAGCTTGGGGGAGCGCAGTACCTTCTGGTGGTGTCCCTGGCAATGAGCGGCTGCCATGAAAGAGCAACAGGACACTGGGGACTGAGCAAGCGCATCAGGCAGCAGACCTGTTCACCCATGTCCCCAGAAGCATGCTGTCACCAGGTCATCCTGAGCGACACATCGTGACGCTGCAAGTGCCTTTCTGCATGCCATGAAGCCTCAGGGTAAGCACCGGCAAGTTCATGATTTGAGCAGCTCCAACCAAGAGAGAAGCCTCTGGGCCATTCTGAAGAGGTCCTTCGTGGAGACATGGTCCTTGCCTGAGCACTGCAGCCATCACCCTCACTTTACAGAGTAAAGAAACTTAGGTAAAAAGAAGGTGAGGGGAATTCAAATATGGTCTGCATGCTGCACCAAGCAGGGTGCCCCAGTCCATGCCTACTAGAACCCATGGATGTGACTTTACAAACATGGCCTGGGTGGATGTGACCACAAAAAGATTCACTTATGTGACCACTTCAGGACTGATGCCCTCAGGAGAAGAGGGGAATTCAGACACACTCACTCGAGGAAAAGGTTGGCAGGGGGGGAGGGGGCTGTGCCAAGGATGAAGTGATCCACCCAGCAAGAGCACTTCAGACTCGTGCCACTCGTACAGCTAGAAGTAAGGAAACAGTTGGTCACAGAGTCCTCCGAGGGAACGCGGTCCTGCTGCCACCACGATGTCTGACTTCTCATTTCCCGGACCGCAGAAGCTAATTTCTGTCATCCACCCAGGTGGTGGCACCTGGCCATGGCCGTCTTCATTCACCTATCCAGCTCCGAAGTTCACACCTTGCTGCCATCACGCCGGCAGCAAGAGCCCTGACAGTCTCAGAGATGTCACGACTGCTACTTTGTCTCTCTGCCTTCTCATCCCACAGTGGCCACCTGCACAGTCATGCCCTGGAGGCGCTTGCCTTAGTCACTTTTCTCTCCCTGCTTGGCTGAATACCCAACCCTCACGTTAAACAAGGAAAAGTTTATCTAGCTTATAGTTTGTAGAGGCCCAGTCCATAACCACCGGCTCCAAGGCTGGGTGGCACGAGGCAGAGAAGCAGCAGCTCATGGCAGGAGAAGACAGAAAAAGCCACAAGGGAAGGCAAAAGGAAGCCTCTTTCTGTCCCTTACACAGTGTGCATGCCACCCTAGGCTGGTACACACTCACCCCCTTAGTTCCAGCACTGGATCCCGAGTCAATAACAAAGTCTAGATTTAGCCGCCTCTGAAAAGCCATGGCTACATAAGCCTTTGGGCAGGGGAGCATCTAGACCTGAACCACAACAGTGCTACTGCAGGGAACACAGTAAAAGGGTCCTCATGGGGACTGCAGCATGACCTGGCCAATGAAAGCAATTATAGTCACAGGCCACTGAGACGGTTCCTCGGACCAGAATGTGTCTCCCTGTGTGTAGCAGCGCATTTCACAAAGGCTTCAGTTAGAAATACAGCCAACGGAATTCTCCGGCGTGAGCAGGAAAAATAGTTAGGGCTAAAGGAATGCCAGGGCAAGACGGAGCAGAAATAGATCTGGAGCTCAGGTTGCCTGGATGATAATTATGGAAGCGACTTTTGTCCTTGGAGCTTCTTAAAAGATGGCCTCATAGTCCCGTGAGGGGAGTGTTCTGGAACCTGGAGCTCTTCCCTCAGGCTGGCAAGAAAGCAGCCCTTCTGGCCCACCGAGGCTCACTGAGCTCCCTGTGCACCCCATGAAGCTGCTCCTAACCTACTGGTCCTCCTGGAGAGCACACTTTCGGTCCCAGGAGCACACTGAGAGCTTCCAAAAAGAAACAGGGAAGCCTGTGGGACAGAAGAGCTTCACACAGCTTCGGGCCTTCCCCGGAATCAGAGTTTTAAAAGTATATGAAGCTTGTTCCCAGTTTTCATTGTGAGGGCATTCAGCCTTCCTAAAACGAAGGCCAGAAATTTACATCCGGACCACCACTGATGTCACACGTCAGCTCAGCTCCTCAAGTAGAACAGACTCCAGTGAACCCTGGCTGCATGGGCCTGGGCTTGAACACTTCCTCTCCGGACTTGTTGTACAGTGGTGTGCTGGGCCTCAGAACCAGAGCAGCATGCCTGGCCGCTGGGTGAGGAGCAGAGAGTGTAGTGCAGAACCCACCCACGAGCCAGAGGCCTTGGCGCTTATGTTCAAACCCAGGCTCCTAAGTATTCCTGCTTTTGATCACATTCTAATTAACTGTGTCACTCACTGTAGCTTTTAAGGGTCTCTTGCATGCAGACCTACCTGGTCTCAAGGATATAGTACACGAGGCCGCTTCCATTGTCTTCTGCTTTTCCCCACTGTATTGAATCTTTACTCCCTTCTAGTAGCTTGGGGGTGCCTGGCCTGCTCGGGACTCCAGCTTTGGGAACAAAGAAAATACCGACTGATATGCAAGAGGCAAGGCGTACTCTGCAGAGACACCTTTCTGCAGGATATGCTCAAGAAAAAAAATACAGCCTGAAAATTCAGCAATGTGCTGCTGGACATTTTCAAATGAACAGCTGAAGTTTTATTGGCGATGAAGCTGACAGGTACCCAGCTTGGTATAAAGTAACTGATGAAAGCAAGTGAAACAGAAGTCAGTTTCCCCTCACCCTTATGTAATTAATATGATCTAACCTTCGGAATACTAACTAATAGGCTTGTTATATTGCTCACTTTTGCATCTGGAGTATAGAAGTCCTTTAATAATTATGTGTTGAGTACGCACTTGCGTTTTCAAAAATAGCTCCCTCTGCTAAATATCTTAGCTAGACAGGAAATCTGAATACTGAAAGAAAAAGTACTTTCTCTGTTCACAATTGCACCAGATCAGGCCAGGATTATCTCGTTACAGCCTGTAAAATCCTCTGCCTGATTTTTTCACTGAAGCTCTAAAAATAGTAATGGACTATTTTTAAAGCAAAACCTCAACCCCTAAGAATGATAAAATAAGAGACGGAAGGCCTGAGATGCCACGGGTTCTCTGAGAGCTGAGCATGAGAATGCTCACCTTTGGTCTGGAAGCCTTCAGCGGGAGAGAGGCTTCTTTCTCCAGTTGCATAGACCACCACGGCTCGGACCCTGTAGAAGGTGGAAGACTGGAGATCTGAGATGCTGCAGGCATAGGCAGGACCCTGGCTGCAGGAAGCATTGATGCGGGAAAACACGCTGTATTTCCACTGGAGGGAGTAAGCCAGATCCGGTTTCACTCGACACTCGCAAGGGTACATCGTGTCATCAGACAATTTCCATCACGTTCCTACTAAGCTATGAATGTTCGCTGCTGCACCATCATGAAAGGAGCGAAAAGGAAAGCAGGGGGAATAAGAAAAGAACTGAACCGGTGATGGGCGTGGCACTGTCTGTGCCAAGTTCAGCGGTGTATCAATCACATTGAGACATACAGCTTCACGCAAAGGGGCATGGGATCTGGAGTGTGTGTGTGTGTGTGTGTGTGTGTGAGAGAGAGAGAGAGAGAGAGAGAGAGA